>VZUA01005393.1:3156-15224 GCA_013401035.1 Horornis vulcanius
ATGTATTAATAATGAGCTATGAGATGCTTGAGATTTTCATCTCCTTGCTAACGAGAAAAAGCCAAAATAAATGTATGTAAGAGATCCTTGTCTGAAGTGAAGACAAGATGACATTTTCATGCAGTTCTGAAATTCTCTTTAGTCTCTTTGTATTGTGTAAGAATCTGCTGTGACAATACACAGTCAGTGTGGATGAGAAAAAAAGGGGTCACTTACATGGGACACAAATACATTTTCCTGAGGTACTTCACTGTGGGAACCAGTTACTCACTTGCTGGCTGAAGAAGTGGGAGTCTGCTACCAGCTTCAGCAGACAGGGCGTTTGGTCTGCACTTCCCATTTCAAAAGCTGCTCAAGAAAAATATTAAGACCTTTGAAAAATATGGCTCTGCTGCTGAACAAAATAGACTATAGGGAGTGGCCAAAGAACTAAGTGGCTTTTATAAATGTGTGTTCGGCTGCAAGAGAGACCAGATCATTCAGTGTTTTCCCTCTCTCACCAGAAACTGGGAATATGGTGAATGGCTTACATGAAGACTAAATCCTTGTTTTGCATTTGAATTCCATGGCAGAAAAATGTTTGCCCATACTTCAACTCAATGTGGATTTTTAAGATTTGCAAATAGCTTTCCCCACATCAGACTGTAGTATGTAAGAGCAGCAGGTCTCAGGTGCAGTTCAAAACAGGAATGTAATAGCAATGTAACAACCTATTACAGTGGAACATGGACACAAAAGGATCAAATGAACTTCCAGCAAGGAGGGAACACAAAGTGTCTCTGAAAGTCCACTTGAGCTACACTAAGATCTTTGTTCTTTAGTAAGGATACTGTTAAATTCAAAAGCCCACTTCATCTCAAACAAGGAGTTCTCTCTCCGGCTGGTGGGGTTTTTTTGTTGGTTGTGGTTTTTGGGGGTTTTTTTTGGAAGAGAGGGGGATGAGTGAGAGGAGTGGTTGGTTTAAGCTTCTTTTTCCCCTGAGGACTGTTAGCAGCTATTCACACACTTGAGCTTATAAGGAAAGCTCATTTTTCCACAGTCTGCACTCTCTTTTCCCAAAGACTTAAAACAGCAGTGCCAGAAACATTGGAAGCCTTCTTTCTGTGAAACTATACTTTTTGTTTAGCAAAACAGACTTCTGAACAGATTAGGAGTACATTTACTGGGGTTTTCAAAGCAGACAACGTCTCGTCTGAACGTGACTCCACCACGTTGCTGTTGTGGACAATTGTAGCAAAGGAAAATATTCAGTTTTAGTAGCACTTCTTTACCCATTCCATACAAATCTGAACAGCCATACACAGTGTGGAGAAGCTCTTAGCATTCAGCTTGATGCTGTCTGCAGTTCATGTTGGCAGGGTTCCCAGGAGAGGTTTTATATCTGAAGGTTATCACTGCTTTGATCATATATGGAATATCTCGTTTCAAAGTGAGGGACAACCCCAAAATTTTACGTAACTTCTAATGGCAAAGGCTAACTCCACTACCAAATGGAGAAAATAATTTCTTTTTTGGAGTGATTTTTACTTTGTAAAGCAAGTGATACACTGCTACTTAGGTCTGCAAGTGTGTTTTCTTGTCTGTTGCACATGAAACCTCTTGAGACATTGAACATGTGCCTTTGCCAATAGGTATTAGCATGCTTTGCTTCCCTCTCTTAGGCAACTATTTCCATTAGATCTTAATA
This sequence comes from Horornis vulcanius, assembly GCA_013401035.1. Taxonomy (NCBI): domain Eukaryota; kingdom Metazoa; phylum Chordata; class Aves; order Passeriformes; family Scotocercidae; genus Horornis; species Horornis vulcanius. Next base: position 4,844 of record VZUA01005393.1, read on the forward strand.
CTTTAGGCAAGAGGGAGAAAGCAAGAGAGACAGTGAGAGAGAAAATTCCTCTTGAATAACACAGCTTGTTTACAAACCTTCCACAGCCTGAACTAAGCCAATGGGAGGTCTCTAAATTAGCTATTGGAGAAGCATTTCAGAAGGGTTTGTGTGCTGGAATGGAATTGATAATAAAAGTTGCTTGTCTGTACCCTGTGAGCTGATTAGCTCAGGAAGAGTACACACAGTGTTACAATTAGCATTCAAAGCCTATTCATCTGTACACTGGCACAGAGAACAGTCTCCGTGGGAGGCTTAACTGGGAGAATTATTCCTTCTTCTATGCTGTTTATAGTTAGCTGAACTTTAAAGGATCCAAAGCCTTTAAAGAGACTTGGTCTTCAGGAAATCATTGAAGATGCTAGGAACTGAGGTGCTTAGGAATTGTCAGGTCTCAGAGCGGCTGCTATACTGCTCCCTATCAAGCCTGGCATTTTGCACTACAAAAACATTGTTTAATCAGTAACACATCTAATATAATGTCAGTAGTCAGGTTTCAGTTGAATGTGTTATATGTGACAATTCTTTCTGCAATGTTGCACTTGCTAATACAGATGTGAAAAACCACAAGAAAGTGAATAAAATAGTGGTCCTATAGTGGTATAGATGTGCCCATTTTTTCAGGAATAATAATAGGCCCTGCATTTAAAGAGGAAATTAAAATTGAAATAAATAGGGCTGAAATACCACGGAGCACTACAAGTGTATGATTTCCTAACATGGGGTGTTGCATTAACTGCACTCTTGCATGCAGACTTATCCAAACAAGCCCGAAATCTGAACTTCCTTCTGACCCTTCTGCAAGTGTCAAAACCAGTGAAGATTGACAGAAACCCAAAGGATACTTACATTGTTCCCACTCAACCAAATGCTACATTGGGAATCCCAGACTCCCCTATCCCTGAGTAATATGCACAAAACAAGCTACCTTCAGCCTAATCTGTGGGCAGGCATGGGGGACTTCCAGTCTAGCATGCAATGTTGCATTTTCAACTGTGCATCCTGGGTTTTCAAGGACAGCATCTCCATGTGAGAATGGCTGTGGGCCATGTCAGTACTTTACAAACTTCCCCTCAACAAAAGGAAAGAAAAAAGCCTTTATACTCTGGGGTGAAGTTGACCTCAAAACTCTCATAAATTCCCCAAGTCAATTTGGACTTTGTTTGTCTTTTGATTTCCAAAAGGTCTTCTTCATGTCTGTTTTGTTACCACTGAGGTTATTTGCTCTCCAGCTACTACTTTACTGTCACATTGAAGAAGCCTGAGTGCTGTAAGCACCTGTCCCACGGGTTGAGAATCCATTCAGGCCGTTCCTGACACCAGACAGATGTGGGAGCTAGAAAGGTTGCTTGCGCTGCCAGTTTGTCTTTCTACTCTTTGCAAGATTGCACCCTGCCTGCATTTCTCCCCACTAATGCCTCACTGAATACATCTTTGTGTATTAGTAGGATGGTACCCTCTTTGATAGTCTTTTTGGACTCCAACTGCTTTTAGCATTCAGAAATGCACTCTGAGCTTTGTTTTGACTCCTTCCTCGTTAGCCTGCTTCTGCGTCTCAGCATCTGCTGAGATCGAGTAATTCCCTTCCTTCATTTATATTTATATTTTGAAGGTATTTATAGATTCAAGCTATGGCCCCACGAGTTCTCTTTTCTCTAGGTTATATTTATAGATCTTTGATATACATCCGCTAGTATTTTGTTCTTATCTTCCAATGCTTGTGTGCTGATTGTAAGCAGTTGCTTTGCTGCCCTTCCCNCCTCTGCATTATTCCAAATGTGGTGATACTAGGTCTCATTTTAATGTGGCTTTATTAATTGAAAATGAGGCAGCCCCAGTAGATATAATATATAATCCTTCAACAATCCAGCCCTGCAAAATATTCTTAAACAGTTGCTATTTTCCTACCTTTTAGAAGTTTGCTGCAGTTTCTCCTGCTGTTTGGGACAGGGACTGTCTCTAGCTGTCTGTCCAGCACTCAGAACAGTGGATTTCCACTTGCCTCTGGATTCCTTTTCCTGTTCTGTAAAGTGGGATAATTAGAAACAAGGCAGCAATGACTGAAGAGTGAAAAATCATGTGTAAAGTCAGAATCTCACCAGTTCTGCTTTTGTAAAAAACTTAATTTTCACACTGAACATTCCCAAACTGCTGTAACTGTAAGAGAGTTAGAATTGAAGGTGATAATTATATGGACTGGTGCAGACTTCCCTGAACCATATGCAAGATCAGCAATAGGCTCATAAATTAAGTTCAATAGCTGTGAAACTGCCTTGAATTACTTAGTTTACTTGTCCAGGGAGAACCCAAAATTATTAAACTCTTGCCAACTTCTGTATGTACAGTCTTTTTCACAGCACATTTTTCCTTGTGTACAGTTGGCATATTTTTAAACAAACATGGTCCATCATCTTTCTGCCCTCTGACTCATTTTTAGTCCCTTTTATAAATTTTTCTTCCATTTCCCCAAATAACTTTGCTCTAATTTTGCCTCCAAGTTTCAGACAGAGCCTTGATTGTATCTTCATGAGTTTTCTGACCTTAAAATATCTTGACTTAAGGATCTGTTTGTGTGATAATGCAAGCTAGATTAAAGAAAGAAGGATATGATTTTCCTCTTAGTTTACTGATTTTTCAACTTCTCAGAACAGGTGAAAACTTAACTTGTTCTGAAACAACTAGGGATTTTGTTTACATCTGCTTGGGCCTTCCTCTGGTGAGAAGGCATTTTCTTAAACAAGTAATTTCAAAAGGGAGACACTGCTGTAATTTCAAGTAGTGGTAGATAACAGGAACTTTGTTTTGCAGTCTTGCTGTTTTTAGGAATGCCCTTCTCTTTTATCTCTTAGTTAGCAGCTCCTGATACTTGTTGAAAAAGTTGATATTTACATGGACCTTACAGAATCTAGGAGATATGTGGCATATTAGAAGTATACTGTTTTCTTAAGCGTGTTTTTCAAAGCCCAGAGTAGCCCAGAGTAGCAAAGCTTGTTGTAAGGTTTGTTTCAACAAATGTCTTGGATTTATCCAAAATATTTCAGGGAACAGAGTAAAGGAACTTGTCACAGCAGAGGGGAGGATGGCACAGTGATGCTATCAGTGTGGTCCTGAGCCTGCACATCCTATCTTGTTCTCACTTTTTGTGCCACCTTGTGTCTCTGAGTGAGGACTTGGGTTAGAAAGCCATAAAAGTCCAATGGGGTGGAATAATTGAAAGCTTGGAAACTCAAAAGCTGTCATTTCAGTGACTAGTACACCTAGTGCTAGTAAGATTAGGTTACAACTATAATTACCAGTAAAATTAAGTTACACTTTAGAGAGGAACATTTCTCTGACAGACTCTTTACATGGTTTACATGTATGTTTTGTAGTAGGCTAAGCAATTTCCCAATATCATCATCTAAGGCTGCATTTTAAAAGAGTTGCCTCTTACATGTGCAGGAACATAATGGCCATTGAGCCCAATTTGCAAATAGGTCATTGCTGGCAAACCTGGAGGATATTTGATGCACTTTAATTCTGTTAGTAGGAGCAATAACATAATGATGTTAAATAAAATCATTTCTAGATGAGGAAATGAGGGATTATTTGCCTAATAAGCCATTTGTATAAGAAAATGCTTATTCAAGGTTGAAAATGTTTCCAAACTTCAGCAAAAACCTTGTAATAAAGGCCTCCAATTTGCCATAACTTTATCTTTACAAATCTAGGATACTGCTGGAAGGTTATGGTGTAGAGATGCTGTGTGAGCTGCTCTGCAGTACCATAATATCTCTGCTTACTTCTGTAGCTAAAAAAAAACAACAACGTCCCTTTCCCCCCATTAGTTGTTGAGAAGTGGAAACCTAAATGTAGAACAAATTAAGTGTGCTATCACTAAGGGATTTCCAAAAGAGCATTATACTAATGACTGTAAAAGCCACATGTGGCAGACTGAAAAAACACACAAATCCCCTTGTTTTATGCTGTTAACAGCTTTGACAGGGCACCCTCTTGGGATGGTTGCTCCTAAGATGCATTAATTCTAGTTCTTAAGTTCCCATGTTCAGTGGAATAGAGGCATGAACTGACCTTACCAGAAGGAAAAGGTTAATGTTGAAAAACACAGATTTCAGCAATCCGTCTTCTCAAGGTAACCCCAGAGTTTATGGTTTGCTTAACTATACAGTGTTGCTGTTCCCTTGAAAAATAACTTTCTTTCTGAAGTGATCTATGTAGCCTAACCAGTGTTCCCACTTGTAAACTGAATTTTAATTGCTTGCTATCTCTCTCATATGTCTTTGTCACCTGAGAGCATGGAGCAGATGTTTAAATGCATCAGCATCTTAGGTGCTGCTGAGGTGGAAGCCAGGGAGATGTTCTTATAAAATCTTCATGGTAATTCTCACCCACAGTCATTCTGGGAGGGGCCTGCAACAGTGCAATGCTTCAGGAGATGGCTGTAAGTGGGATAATGGGATGTCCTTACCCACTTGGCATCAGTTGTTTAAGTTACTCCGATTACATAACAGTGATGGTAATCAGACAACCATGTCACATCAAGAATTTTAATTGGGTGTTGAGCAGTAAATCTGAGCAAAGGGGAACTTGGGATCAGTATTAGGATCAATTATTTACAGGGAATCTATGGAGTAGAGCATCTATGGAGAAACCATGGAAACTTCATCACTACAGTTACCTGAAGTGACTAGACAGGGCTCTGGAGCAACGTAGAAACTTATTTTCCATTGACAATTCAGAAACATCAGATGCATCATCTTACCTAACAGCTGGTGTCTCTGCTTGATATCCTCTGAATCTGTCTTCCCCGGGAAGCTTGACAGCCATCTATGGGGAAAGAGGACTTCGTGACACATGAAAGAGACCCCTGGACCTTTGAAGCTACTAGGTGACAAAGAAATACTTCATGTCTGCCAAAACCCTTGGAAGCTCCCCTTTATGGCTGCTCTGTTGTTCTGCATAAGGCAAGACCTGCATATGCAGGTCGTCCTGCTCTGGCTCCAGGTAAGTCTCCAGGTAACCCAGCCTCCTCCTTTCCAAAAGGGAGTATAATGGGCATATGTGGTGTGGGTGAAGTACAGACCACTACACCAATTCCACAAGTTCAATTGAAATGCCAATACAAGGGTATTTCATCAAGGGCTTGTGGTGCTCTATGGCCAGAGATGCCATTGCTCCATTCAGTGCTCCATTCAGTGCTTTGCCTCATTTTGCTCTAAATAAATGGGACTAATGATGCTTCCAACCTCTTCCATCAGGAGGTTATTTTGAAGTTTAACAGAGTGCCAGGACATCCCTCCTGATACTGTCTGACTTATATTTTTCATTGCCCAACTTCATCCAATTAATTTTACTTTAAAAAATCTTTTACAGTTTTTTTACATGCTCTGAATATTTTTAGGTTGTTCCTGTAGTCCCCAGGTAGCCATTGCTGGGAAATATTTTGTTCTTCTTTCTTGGAAACTACATGCTGCATTTAATTGTAAGCTTGTGATTACCATGAAGATAATAAAAAGTCATTTAAATGATTGGAAATTATAGTCATGGGGCAGGAAGCTACCAGGAAGAGTAGGCCAAATCCAGTAAAGTTTTTAGGTCATTAATTTTCAGTGAAATAACTGTTGGCATTGGTGTGATGCTGGGACTTTATGAGAGACCCAAAGCCCTACATTAGGAGACAGGATCCCAAATGCTTTGCTGGACACAAGACTTTGTATTTCCATATATTGAAAGTGGTTTTATTTTATCAAATATGTCAGAGCAGAAAGCCCTGATTGCAACATACATGGGGACAGATATTTTCACTCAGGGCTCTGCGGGTCACAGCTACACATCATGGGGTGTAGGCTGGTGCTGTACCTATTTTCTCATCTGTAGGTCAATGACCTTATAGAAAGTTTCAAAAAAGCTTTGGGAACAAACTGAGGAGACAGGAGGCAAAAGGGTGCCCTGATTTGCCCACGCCTACAGCCATTCAGGGAAGGAGGACTGTCACAGAAGACGGCTTTCAACAAAAAGTAACATTAATTAGCCCAGTGTTTTATTTCTTACCTGTGTGTAGTGGCATTGTGACAGTAGACATGTTTACACCACTAGTTCTGTTAAAAGACTTTATTATATGCTTAGGAAATTGAGGAGGTGAAAATCTCCTTTTTGAAGCTGCTAAAAGGCAAATTGCCAGCCTGAACAGAAAACAAGTGGCAACCTGGCTTGCAAACCAAGAGGTCTTCAGCTTGCAAAAAGTGCCAGGAAAGCTTTTCAAAAGGAACGAAGTGGTGTGCCACACAATGGCAGAAGGGCTTGGTGGTGTGCAAGAGATTTCCAAACACTATGATAGTGTGAAGTACATCCTAGCATGGACAGACATATTATCCAAGCCAGACTGAGCCATTGGTCTAGAAGGCAAAAGGGGTTCTGAAATAACCAGAGCCTTCAAAGCAGTTTGTAGGAGAGGTTGCATGCCTCAAAAATGACAGACTTTAAAGCACTTTAAACCAGCCTTTAAAAAAGCTGGAAAAACAGCAGAATGTTTACAATTGTGTTATCTGCAATGTTAACTTTCATCCCCAACTGTCCAATGCTCCTGTATTACCGTTCCTGCACAGGCAGGATCCATCATCCCTTGTACTACGTGCAAAACATCTAACTATCTAAACAATATGGCAAGACTGCCTTGTCTTTGTGTGACTGTTTCTGCATCTGCAGGAGCAGTTTGTAGTCACATCTTATCTATCTATCAGTTTGGTCTGTTTTGCAGCAGAAATGACACAAAGGATTTTCAGTACGGTCAGATCCTCCACCCATGGTACCAATCAGCAATACACACAGATTTTGCCGTTGGATAGATCTTCAAGTCAGGAGATCCCATGGAAAATCTTCAGGACTGTTTGAAATTCCCATCTGTAGAGCTCTGGTGTCGAGTAGTCAAGTGTTTGCTTGTGCTGCTGTCCAGAAGTTCAGACAGTGACCTGGTCAACCTTCAGTTGACACAGTGTTATTCAGCTGTCTCTCCATTCCAGAGAGCCTGGGGAGTTCCTGTCCCTACCTGCCTCACTGGCTGCTCTTTCAGGAGACAGAGAGCTGAGGGGTGATGCTGCCTGGCATCTGGGACTGATCAGCTCTGCCATACACTGAAAGGTGTAAAGAGAGGCAGCAAGGTAGCGGTATTGTCACACACCCCTGGGGCAAAAGAAGCCAGAGTGCTGCCCCATTCCTCCCAGGGCAGAGAGGCTCTAGCCAGGGGGATTCAGGGAGAACCAGGTTTCCTCTCACCAATGCATGGGCCACCACAGTCATCACACTCACACATGGCTGCTCCAGGTGAAGCAATGTTGGTGCATGCCTTTGGAAACACAGGAGGAGTAGCGGACCAAGTGTCATGGCCTGGCAAAGCAAATAGGTTGGTGACCACACCATCCAGGGCAGGCAGTGATGCAAGGGAAGCTGTCAAGGACAAAGTGACCCAAGTGCAGGGGTGCAGAGTGCCTGGCAGAGGTCCCTGAGCTGATCCCAACTGTGTGCCAAGAGACCTTGCTCCCAGTGCCACTGGTGTGGGGAAGAGCCTGGGCATAGTCCCAGGGGCATCCTCCAGTGCACGAAGAACCGTGTGGTCAGTGCTGACAGAAGTATCTTTTCCCTCTCCCTCTTTGCAAGGTTTTGTGAAATCTGACCAGACCAGAACTAAAACAACATCAGGGCTCTAAAGGTCTTTTGAGTACAATTTCACTGTTTATTGGCATTATTATTTTGTTTGATCCTGGAGATCAGCCATAGGGAGAGTGTTCCATTCTACTGTCCTGTGTAAGTCTTTTCAGGCCAAACTGAATTTTAAAAAATGGATTGCATTTCAAGAATTGCTATTTAAAATCAAACTTTTTTCCTGTCTAATTTCTTTTTAACATTCCCTCTTTTCAAAACCCTTTTCCATTTGACATTTTCTCAAAAACCAATATTTTCATGAGAAACGCTCATTTCAATGAGCCTGGTCAGATGACACAAGCTTTCCATTAAATGCAGTAATTTTGAGATGGAGAAGTGTGGAGAAAAACAATATGTGAAGATTAGAAACAGCAAATTAGAAAAACACAAAATATTTTGTTTTCAAAACCAGACAAATATTTTTAAAATCTATACTTGGTTTGTTCCTTTTATTTTAATGAACATGTGACAAACATGTTTTTATCCTCTTTTCAGGTTCTCTGATAACCAGCATTGGGAGGGTATTGGAAAGGGTATGCCCCTGCTGCTTGGACTTCCTCCTGCCTGGCATTTCATGCCCTGAAACACAGAAATTTAGATACCTGCCTTCCATTGTCACTGCTGCAATGCCTCTAATCTCAACCATGGTTTAAAGTGCTTTAGTATCTTTCTTGGTGCTATTACAAATTCCTGGAGATGCAGACTTAGTAGAAGCTTGTCTGTAGAAAGGTGCCTGATTTGACTCTTTCCAACAAGAGAACATTTAAAATTAGAAACCTCAAGAAAATTATGATGTGGCACTTCAGGACATGCAAGAGATACCAAACAATGCCTATTTTAGGACCCGGCATAGCCCAGGCACTGAGATTCAGGAAATAGCATGCTGCTGCCTTGGGTGTTGTGGTTTGGTCCCCTTTGCTGTCTCTACTTTAACATTTTAACTTCTTACTGTTGTTACTTTGGGAGTTCGTCACCCAAACCAGCTTTTCTCACTACGTAAGCTATACAGAAAGGATTACTGTGCCAAGTGCTGGCAGTGTCCCAAGGTTTTCTGCTATGTCAGGACATCAGCCCTCCTCTTCTTGAAAAGACCTAAAATTAAATGCATTTCATCATTATTAACTTAGTTCTATGAGAGCTGGGAGCACTGACCAGAGTGGTCATTCTGCATTAGTCCTTTCAACATTTTTGTGATCTTTTCATTGGGTGTTGCAAGGTGCATTTTGCTTTGGTCTGATTCTTGTACTTAAAACCTGCTTCTGCAACTGAGTATACATGAAATATTTTCCCTTCTTTCAGTTTCTGTGGTCTGGCAGTGAAGAAGCAGATGCTTTGTGTCATTGGATAAACTTAAATAGCATTTTATTGTCAGAAATTAAATATGAATGCCCAAAACATTAAAGGAAATAAGTACTTTACTTTTTTGAGCCAAATTAGAAATAATATAACAAATATGCATCCTCCTGCATTAATGGGATTTACCACAAGTATGATTTGTTTCAGGTGGTCAAATGATAATGCAGAATGGAAATCCTGTGTAATGGCACAAACTCCTTGGAACAATTTCGTTGCTGGGCCTTTGCATGTTTTTTAGCTGGTCGGTCTGTTGGAAAACACATCCTTTCTACTTACGTATCTTCCCAGCAGACAGTTTCTTGCTTCAATGGCAATAACAACTTCTTTCTATTCCAGTCTCCAGTCTTAAGGGTATTATCTTCCCACAAGAGCAGTGAGTTAAATTGCCAGCCATGACACATCTGAAAATTATTCCATTCCCAAAGAGAAAGAGTGAAGCACTTCTCATAAAAGTAGCAATCCTTTACGGGTACTTGAAGTTGCATCTTTTGGACTACTGCTTACAGAAAAGTTGTTCCAGGGATTTTTGCTGTTTAATTTTGAGTACTTTTTTAGTTAGTTTTCATTTCTTTTTGTCTTACATCTTTGGATAAATTGCTGACATTTCTCCAGGCCTGACCAGTACTACATTGAAGATGATATGCAACTAGCCTTTTTATTAAAACTTAAAATATGACCATCAGGAGCTCAGACCCTGAAGAACTGTATTTCCCTCAGCCTTTCTAATTAATTACATAATGGACAGATTGAATGGGTAAACTGTCTGAAGTGGCTTTTATGTGTTTTCCTGGGGTTTCTTTCAGGAACAGCAGAGAAAAATTTACAAAACTATAGGGAAAAAAATGTGGAAAAAAACTTAAAGCACTTGCACTGAGATTTATAAATTGTTTCAGCAGAGGTAATAGTGACTCATACTTTCTTTTCTTTTACAGGAGATAAATCTGAGGTGTTTTGGCTGAGGCACAACTCTTCCCTGGGGGAAAAAAGGCCAAAAGCCAATTCACAGAAAGACGGGTTGAATGCTAAAACTCAACATGACAATCTGACAGCCACTTGGCATCTGCACTCAGATGGCAGCCAGCTGGCTTCTCACAACAGTATATGCACCAGCAACATTGTTAGGAAGAGCTTGCTGAGAAAGTCAAGGCAGTCCCTGCTTCGATGCAACACCTCCTGTGAGGCTCCTCTTGCGCAGAGCCCGGTGGGTTGATGCGTCACAGCAGGGCTGCTCTGGCACTGCTGCCTTTCCCCACAACACGTGCACCCCCCGGCATCTATAAGGAATTAG
>VZUA01005435.1:0-11991 GCA_013401035.1 Horornis vulcanius
GGGGGGCACACAGAGCGCTGGCCATCCCTATGCTGAGAAATGCTCTAAGCCTGCCCAGCCACCCGTGCCCGAACGGTTCTCCGCAAAAAATAAATTCCCTGTTACCCTTCAGAACGGCACTGTCACAGGCAAGTGACACCGGGATCGCCATGCGAGGAGATGGCAAAGAACTAATTCACAGAACTAAAATACAACAGGACCTGGCTTTTAAACATGCATGGCAGAGTCAGTTTACAGAAAGCTACAAGCAAGGAAAGCCCATCTACCGGCCTTGAGTTATTTCTCAACCCAAATGAAAAAAAAATATATTGTGAGGAGTGAGTCCACACTCAGAACTAAATATCCCCATTTCTTTCTAGATATTAAACACCAACAAATTATATTTCATCATTAATCTATTACTTCAATTTCTCTAAAGTAATTCTCCTTCCAATAAGTCATGGGATATACTTTGCAGTCCCACATTCTCAGCTATCTACTTTGACAAAACCCACAGTCCCTGCCTTCTACACACAAAACTGGCAATGATCAGCTGGGAAAAACCTAAATCCAAACCCTCTCCATTGCAAATGGTAGATTACTGCTCCAGCTCAAAGTGACAGGAACTAGTTTAAATGATCCCATCGTAAGATCGGCAGCTGCATTTTCTACAAGTGGCAATAGTGAGGGGGGAAGAGATCAGAGTTTAAGTTCTTATCCCCATTTAAGAAGCTGCAGAGACAGCTGTGTGGCACTCCACTTCCAAATACTCAAAAAGACATCACCCCTAGCACAGCACCAGTTTTGTTTCAGCACAAATTGAGGAGACACAAAACACAGACTTTGTAATGATCATTACTTACAGTTGTTATTCAAGAAATCCAGACACACACCAGCACAGCCTTCAGTCACACACATCTTACAAACTCAGCTTTGACATCCATCCAAAGCTCCCCAGTTCCACATGGATTGCTTAGGTCTGACCAGCTAACACGCAGCCTGCTACACTGCATCACAGTGTTTGTATAAAGCAGACAGGGTAACTCCTGTTGAACTTATAACTGATTTTCTCTTTCAATAAAAAAAAAAAAATCAAATGTACCTTCAGCAGGCTGGTGGCAGTCCTTCATTGGCCAAAATCTATGCAGCTGGAAGCACCACCCCAGGACAGCGGGGATCTAATTTATACCAGGCTGTTACAACACTGCAAGCCAATGAGAGGAGTCAGTGACCAAACACACAACTATGCTTCACCCTTTCTGTTCACAAGTAACAAGCAGTCCAGCATTTCAAAAGACAGTTTCAGGTGGAATGGGAGAGATTTCTCCCCACTCAGCTGATGTGAGGCACATTGTTGATGGGTTTTTTTTTTAACCAAGTATTTGTAGGGGTGCTCTTACATGGTGAAAAGACTTGTAAATGCACCCAGTTTCTGCTACAATGACCAAAGCTACTGCAGAGCAGTTGGGACACTTGGCCTGTTCTTCCACATCCCTCCTTACACTAAGATCTCAGCAGGGAACAGACTGCTCTCCTCCAGGTAATTCCCATATTCCTGAAGTGCAGATCAAGCCTGGCTGGTTTTTCCTCTCTGTGCAAGAAGAGTCCCCTATCAACCTGTCTAAAACACAATGCCCTACTCAGTATCTTGTGACCTCTGTAAGCCAGGTAGTAACCCAGCCTTGCTATTCAGTTGCCAAGGAAACCCAGAGATTAGGGAAACTGCACCAAAAAAAGCAGCTCTCTTCCTCCCTGGGCTGTTCCTGAGCTCCTGGATGATGACACAGAGTATGCCTTGGGAACAGTCATCCTCCACAAGAGATCCCTCAGGAGCTAAAAGCTTCTCACAGAGCTTCCCACAGAGAACAGAGTAAGTTATTTCCCATTATGAGCTTAGCAAGCACAATGAGCAATCAGGGCAGAGAGGTGCAATGCTGGGTTAGCAGAGTGACATACAATGACTCACACCTTCACAGTTCAGGCTATCAGGACATTTTGTTACATCAGCTTCTCAAATGAAGACTTCCCATCTCATCAAGGCTGCCTATGGTTCTCTCCTCAACCCAAAGTGCCATCCTCCTTTTTGTTTTCCCAGAGTCTAATGTCCCAGGACTCATCACAGCAAAAATGACAAATAGGCCACTAAGTCCCCAAAAATTTCAAGCATCCCACATGACAAGTTCAGCAGGTTCCCCAGACCATCTGCACAGGTCCTTCCATTTGGGACTTGATTCCAAACCAACTGAAATCACAAGGGCCAGGCCTTGTGATACACGGCCCTAGCACTTCCTTCATTTCTTCTGAGCAACAAGTAAGTTTTATTAGTGGCACCATCCACTCTAATTTATTTCCTCTCACTGCCAAGAGGAACTCCAAGAGGAACTCCAGTTGTCTTGGAGTAGACTGTTACCCCAAAGACAAGCAAAAATCCATTAAGAATTCAGAAGTAAAACAAGAATCTGCTCTCAGCAAGACATGCCTTCAAAAATTATTTTGTAAGAGTTCATTTTACTACCAGATTTCATGGCTACAGATCAATCCATCAAAGAGATTGATAACAAATACCCAGATGGAATCATGTTTTAGATGCTACTACTAAGGATAAGAAAATTCTTCAGTGCTAACTGGGGAGCAGATTTAAACAACACCCAAGATCCTACAGACAAAGCCATATAAATACAGATACTAAAGAGATTCCTTGAGCTGAAACAAAATATTCCTTAGCATAGATAAGGAAAATAATTCATCCAAATATGAAAATGTTCATGTCAGAGAAATCAGCAAGAAAATAAGTTCCTATCTATTCCAACAACCATCAACACGTCTGATAGAAGGGAAAATCTGACAGGGTTTGGGCACTCAGGAGCCTCACACCACACTTACTGGCTGGAGAGACAGAGAATTCCCACAGCAATTTGCTTTTGTGGTATTTTCCTCATTGTCTACTGAAACATCATCAGAGTTATTCACAGTGCATGCAAAGCCATGAGGTGTCCCTGACAGCAGTGCTCATGTGTGGATGGACTCCAGCACGGTTGTGTTTTCCAAACCATGACGACCCAACCATCAGGAAACACATACCAGCCACACAAAGGCTTTATTGAGAGAATTGTACCAATAAACTCTTGGATGGCTTTCTACCAAACTCCTTGCATTGCAGGAATATAAACTGTATCGGGGAGATATGTAAGATTAGTTGGGGAGATACATGTTATCAGCAGAATGTCACCTCACCAACACGTGAACAGCATGAGAACCACAGAGCAAAGGCTGAGACTCAGACACAGCAATATCAACTAAAATACACCTTGCCACAATGTCACTCTGTTCTTCCCTATCTCTATGTGAACCATTCCTCAAGGCCACTCAGAGTATTTTCCTTATTTCTACGTATATGAATATGTTAGTATAGATGTTTATCACATTTCAGAATGAATAATTGATCTCTTTTAAACGTGGGAGAAATTTAACGTCTGGAGATAAATCCTTTTGATGAGATGCCGTTGTTTTCACACAAGGAAGTTTCCTCTGTAAGCCTGGCATTAGGGGTAGATTTAAGGCTAACCTGCACTAATTCTCTTTGTTAAATCTGAAGGATAAATCACTAAATCTTTACACCTTCAGTCCAAGCAGTCCTCTCCCATCTTTACCTCTGAGAGAACACAGAAATTATCTCCCTGAAAAACAGGCAAGATCCTCAAGTGGTGCTTCCAGGTATTGCTTAAAACTATTCCCATCATCACAGAGTTGAGCAACATTTTAAATCTTCCTGTTATGATGCAACATAAAGGAAAGATGGCATCCATTATTCATGTTTTCTAAGTGCAACCCAGAGGTAAAAAGCCCTTTGTAGATAAACCCTCTTGCCAGGGTTACCAGGGACTCCCAACTATTTACATGAGGGGGGCTGTGCTTGCAAGACGTGCAGAAAGAGGACATCAAAACAAAACAGCATTTGCACAAATTGCCTATTTACATTCACATGTCCAGGGGTTAATTGAAAATCCCGGGTTTCCAAGAGGGCAAGTGCACTGAGGAGAGTCATTCCTGCACCTTGTTCTGGTAGAACCTGATGTTGTTACTACAGCAACAGCACGAACAGCCTGGCACAGCCCCTGCATGGTGGGTGCACCCTCAGACACTGCCCACCTCCCTGCAAGGGTGGAGTAGCAGCAAGTCCACTTCAGTCACCTGATATCACTGATTCAACCATGGAAAACAAATTAATCTGTAGTATTTGAAAGAGAAAGGAAAACAAAAACACACCTGCATCCATGGGGATGTCTGTCTTTGTGCCTCTTGAACCTGTGCTAAGAAGTCTGAAAGTGCCTCTATCACCTCAAAGCTCTCTATTCCTTTTCAATCACCAAGCATATTAGAAAACCTCCCCAGTTCTGAGTTTGAGTTTGCAGGTATGAGTAGTAATGTAATTAAAGGGAGCACAAGGAAAGGACTGACAGATTTAAGTACAACAGACAGCCCTTATCCAGGCTGACAGGCTTATGAATTATGCTCAGTTACTTTTATATTAGATATTTGAACATTTCTGGTGTACACACATCCTTTCTCCTGTCACTCAGCTAGGATCCTATGAATCCCACTTGCTCATAACAGTAGGTATAGGCTGCTAAATTTAAAAAAAAAAAAAGATAAAACAAGGGCAGCTGCCTTCTCAGAGTAGAACTAAAACACTTTACACCATCCTTAAAACCAAATGCTATCAACTGACTTCAGAAGTTCAATTCCACAAGAGCTGTCACTTCAAAGGGAAACATCTGTAAAAACTTACTACATGCATTAGGGAAGTTGTCTGATGAGATGAAAAAGGAGAATATACTGACAACAAAGAGTACACAAAATTTGCATGTGATGTAAATGTATGAAGTACACCAAAACATTTTTCAAAACTTTTGAAGGCTTCAGGACAGAGCTACCTATAAGATGGCAGCACTTTAAAAGACGAGATAAGAGAACATAGGAAGCACCACCCGGGGTTTGAGGCATGAAATACTGAATGACTGATGGGGAACTCAAAGGGAAAAAGGCAAGGAGGAAAACAGCCACTGGGCTGGGTGACAAACCCTCGGAGGTGTCGAGTGAATCTGTGAGTCACCAGCACTTAATAGAAGCTGAAGCCATGTGAAGGCCTGGAAAAGGGCACAGGGAGACAAGAGCAAGACAAGGTCAAACCATGGGAGGAGGAGGAAATGCTGGACCAGGAGGGGGAAAGAGCATCACCAAAGAAAGAACAGCAACACACTGGAAGCAGCAGTGACTGTGCAGAGAGGTCGTGCAGAACAGGAACAAAACAGAGGTCTGCAAACATTTCAGTGACATAAATAACATGTAAACAGAGAGGAGCACCCAAAGCAGCTCTGGGATAGGAGAGGCTCAGGAAGAGGGGGTACAACCTCACCTTGTAAGAAGGACTAGACTTCACTGAGAGCCAGAACAAATTTTAGAAAGGGAGACAGGAGTTAAAGATTAAAGTTAAGGATAGTCCAGCCTACCTTACAGAACAGGTAGGTCACTGTTCCATGGCAATGGAAGCAAGAGCAAAGAGCAACGGGCCCAAAGTCCTCTCAGTTACACTTGGGTTCCTGCATGTCCCACAGGCAACAGCAAAGCAGGTTTTGTGAAAGCAAAGAATAAATCCAGCATGGAAAGCCAGCATGGAAAACTGACACTGACATGAGGAAGAAAACAACTCACAGCATATGCGACGCCAGCTGCTCCTGGAAATATTCTTAAGCTCTGTGAAAAAGGAGGGTATTCATCCAAATAAAAATACAAGCAAACCAGAGCAAAGCTTCTCTCAGAAGCTACCAGTGACAGAATTTATAATAAAAGCAAAAATTCATCCTAATTTGGCAAACTGCAATGAAGTCAGGTAGTCTAAAACAGCACCGAAGGGGAAAAAAAATACAGGCCAGACACACAGATCTAAATCACAGTGAGTCTCAGTATTCAGAGCCTCCAGGGCAGATTTCTCATTTTCTGTGCATTTTGCAAGTAGACTTAGATGGCTTATCAGCTTCCTGAGACTAACAGGATCAATGTGCAAATGAGGAAGCTTAATAAGAGTAATAAAATTATGACAGCCAAAATAATCAAATTTACAGAATGCAGACAGGCTAAACAGCACAAATGCTACACATTAAACTCTTGCAAGGGGAAACATTCACCAAGTGAGGCTCCAGCATAGTATTAGTAAAGAAGCTTTCTCTTTAAAACAAATTAAAAAAAAAAGCAGCCCACCTGAGTTCTCTTCATATTTTGGAAAAAAAATAATTTTGGTTCAGCACAAGTGTGTCCCTAGAGAAAATACAAAAAATTATTCAGGTGCACAGAAGGCCATATTCCATCACATATGGCATAAGGGACAGCCTTTGGCACCAGAATGTGTAAAAACACATTTCAAAATTTAAATATCAATTGAAAGCCGAACAGGATACAAAAACAGAAAACAAAGCAAGGGAACCAGAAGCAAATGAGCACACCAGCCCTCACACTCACCACCCCCAGTGAAACACCAGCTGTCCAGGACTGCTGGCTCCAGACACCCCACCCTGGGTCTGTCTGTGCCTGCTCAGGTCCCCCCTCACCACAAGGGACAGCTGAACCTTCTTTCACACAGCACAGAGGTCTTAGAAACATTAATCTTCCACATTTTAATGAAAACTGACTAGCAGGAGTGAAGAGGTGCCCTGCCAATGCTCCCAGGACACACAGTGCTTTGAGCTGGTCCCATCAGATCAGGGACTGTCAACAGACGAGCCCAAACCCCTGGAACTGGCCCAGCTTGGGGGAGAAAAATCTGTTAAAGCCCCAAGATATAAATCTGTGGGAGATATCTTTTCTGGAACTGCCTGGATTTTTAAGCTCCTCTACTCTAATCCCCAAATGGAGCATTTCTCAGGGAAAAATGAAGAAGAATCTGTGAGACTGAGCTCCCACCAAAAATGAGTAACAACTTCAGCAGTAGCAGGGCTGCTCCCCATCCTCCTTTGGCCCATCAGTCCACCTCTCACAAGCTATCTGACATTTTCTAATTGCAAGACGTCATGAACCCCTGAAATCTCCTCATTGTTTTGGAGAAATCACTTTCACATAGGTAGCAGAAAAAAAAAAAATACAAAGCTCTTTTTTCCCCACCCCCCCCCTCCATAATGCAGAAGGTAAATGCTGCACAGCTCAAGGATATCAACAAATGAACAACAAATGTTGCTTGTCATTAACCAACAACATCAATTAGATATCAGGGATATATGACCATAAAAGGAAACTTAAAAGGAAGGAAAAGCCAGCCTTAAATGCAAAGAGTGTCAGTGGTCATTGGTCAGAAGCAGTTTCAGATGCATTAAAACAGCTCAAGGTGGTTGTACTCCTTATGCCAAAAGAGTGGGTGCAGTCATCTAGAAACTTTTAGCTATAATAAATCACCACAAATATTTCGTCTTTCCACGTTTTGATTTATCCTATCCACTAACCCAGACACGAGGATTTCTTGCTGCTTAGAGAAACCTCCCCGTTTGGGCACCTAAAACAGGCAGGATCAAAGCGAGCCTCTGCAGCACCAGCCCGAGACAACTCACCAAGCCTGCTGCTGTGTGCACATGGAGAGGCCCCTCACGTGGGAATCCACTGCCAGGGAAGCAGCACCACGAGTGGCTTTTCCCAGCGAGGCAGGAATAGCACGTCCCAGCCATTTTTAGGTGTCACTCTGGTGACAGGCACCAACCCCGCAGCAGATCTGGGGCTGCTGTAACTCAGCTTAGAGGAGAGCACTGCCAGGGAGCCTGGATCACACAGCTCCCCTGGCATTGCCCAAGGCTCAACGTGTGTGAAGCCAGCTCCACACAAAGACAGGCTGCCACACAGAAACAAAAGAAATTTTTTTTAAAATAACCACTCAGGAGGGAGTTTAGGCAACTCTAGCTCTCCTTCAGAGTCAAAAAGAGAGGCAAGAACTTAAAACCCATTATTCACCCTTTTATATATCTTTTCCTACATTTTTCTATGCATGCATGGCCTGTAAACAATTTAGTAACATACTGAATCACCTGGAAACTAATGCCATACAGGCATTTCAGATATCCAAGTATAGAAACTACATCTTTAAATTCCATGTTTCAATGTATCAGGCACGTTATTTCTACAAGAGCACTCATGACAAATCCATCCCATTTTATTAATAAAACATTTGCAAAACATCCATTTTATCCATCACATGGATACAAGTCAGTTGCAATTAAGAGACTCATCATTTGTATTCATGGCAGCTCAGTGCTTCAGGGCTTCAGGATTAATTCCAGTGCAGTACTTCAGACCCTTAAATGTTGCAGACACCAACATCCACGAGAGCTCCTCATTCAGCAACTTCTCAAATGAGAGATAAGTTTGCAGAATCAAAACACAACCCTAAAGGTACTTAAAACTGTACTGTTGTAACAGCCCAGGTAAGTTGACACATTTTACACCAAAAAAACCAAGTATTTCTTCTCTTTGAATGCACACAAATCCACAGGCTCAGAACATCAGAGTGATTTTGGGGAAGAGAAGGCTCTGGGAGATATTATAGCACCTTCCAGTGCCTAAAGGGGCTCCAGGAGAGCTGCAGAGGGCCTTTTGACAAGAGCATGGAGTGGCAGGACAAGGGGGAAGGGCTTTAAACTGACAGAGGGCAGGGCTAGATGGGATATTAGGAATAAATTCTTCCCCATGAGGGTGGTGAGGCCCTGGCACAGGGCGCCCAGAGAAGCTGTGGCTGCCTCATCCCTGGAAATGTCCAAGGTCAGGTGGGATGGGATCTCAGCAACCTGGGATAGTGGAAAGTGCCCCTGAGCATGGCAGGGGGTGGGATAGGATGAACTTTAAGGATCCTTCCAACCCAAACCATCCCGTGATTTTACTTCACCCAGTCAGCACCTCAGCAGGTAACAGGTTCAGTACGTCTGGAGATTAGGATTCATAATTAGTGAGTGATTACAATACTTGGGGCCAGGTTTTGGCAGGCACCCAGGAAAAAGCCTGGTTTATAAGCCACCCTGGCCCCATGCTGGAACCTTAGGCCAGTGCTGCCCCTGACATTGCCCCTCTGCATGGCCAAACTGTGCCCAAAACCAATCCACCACTGCTGAAATAACCTGTGTGAGGCAATGGGGGACTCTCTCCTGCAGCCCCACTTTGAGTGTTTGGTAAAAATCTAGTGAAATCAGGAATCAGCCTAAATTACTTAATTTTAGACGCTGGAAAGCCCAACTAGACAGACTAGGCAGTTTGGAGTTGATTATTCTCTTTTACTCCCTTTTACAATTTGATTACTTAACTTCCTACGGTCTCAGACACCGCAGGCCGAGCACTTTGCCTGCGAGAAAAGGTTAACAGATTAATTATTTCTCTTATAATGGGAAAAAATGGCTTCTGGGGAAAACCTGTGCAAATCCAAGGAACCCTGCACTTCCTAGGCTCACAGCTGGTGCCTCCTCACTTGTATGTTGAGAATTTTTATCCTTTCTACTACACTGGCCTTGTGACTCCTCCCAAGAAGCAACACCCAGGGTGTGGGGCCACAAGCTTACACCACATTCAATAAATTAAACCAAACAAATTAAAAAAGAGAAATAGAACAAAACACATAGAGTAGGAAGGAGGGAATGCTCCATCAGGTCATTTCTTTCAGAAGAAGGCCGAAGCACACCCCAAACACATGATCTTTTCTTCAAGTCTAAGATTTATATTTATCTCAAGGGAAAATCTGTGGGCATCATACGCAGATGTTAAGGCCCAAGGAAACCATGCAAGTCCAGTGAGCCATTCAGAACACATCCATAGTGCTTCACCAGCAATTAAATACTGTCCACAAGTTGGATTTACCAAATCTCTTACTCATAAGAGCAGAAGGAACATTGATGCAATCAAACTGAGAAAAATACTGGTGCAATCAGGCTGGGTTTTTTTGTTTTTTTTTTTTTAATTGGCTGGATGATACATAGAAAAAATAAAGTGTTACAGTCACTCAATTCAACAACATCCTGGTTGATGGTAAGGGTTATATTTATAAATCAGTACGTTTTCATAATAAAATGTCCTATTTCATAGCAGATCCCTCCTTTGAATGACCTCAAGTAAGTTCTGAAACCAAATCCTCCCCAAAATGCTCTCAGCTTTGGGTCCTCATCCTGCACAGCTACCCCTACATGAATGCTCTCATTAGATGATGCACTGATTTAAAAGGACTGGCCTCTTATGTAAATGGATGTTATTGCCTTTAATTGCAGCCATAATTATGGGAGTGCCTCCGAACTGAGTAAGGTCACATTAAGCAAACTTACTGGAAACTTTGCAAACTGCTCTGCAACACACTGGATGAGCATCAGGAGTCCCACAATGGGCATTTATTCAGTTTATCTTTAGCTCTACACAAAGCACTACAAAGTCAATCCATCCTATATGGGATTGCTCCAAGTTATAGTTGCTTTAGTATGTTTTTGCCTCAAATGAACTAGTTTCTCTGGCATCGGCCAATATAAAATTTTAATTCAGAACTAACATCTTTAAAGATCAAAAAATCTTAAAGAGTTGTCAAGTTTCTTCAGTATTAATGCCTTTATTTTCCTCCTCACATCTCAAAGAGCCACATGAGCACCATGGACCTGCTGCAGAGCCAACAAGGAGCCAGGTGTTGACAAGAGCAGCGAGGGCAGTATCCAATTCCCCTGGCACAGCCAACAAATCCCTGCTCCTGAAAGACGCCAGCACAAGCATCGTGGGAATTACCAAAGGGGCAGTGAAGGGGTTTTAGTTCAGCCACAAAGCAATGGCCATCATCACGTTTCAACAGCTGAATGGGGGTCCCCCTCCTAGCCCGAGAGGTTCTGAACCACCAACCTTACTGAAATCCCACCCCTTGGCTGGAGTCGGGCACGGAGGAGGCAGGGCTGGCAGAAGCAAAGGGATGGCTGTAAACAAGAGCAGGCCAGTGACTCACTGGGCAGGAGCCACAGCCACTCTGCACCGGTGGCACCCAGCATCGTGTGGCACCAGGCAGCTCAGGGTCCTGCTCCCGTTACCAAACCCGCCTACAACAGCCCTCACTGCCACATCCATCTCTGCCTCCCCGTCCTGCCCCGCAGCAGCAGCACTGCCTGGTTTATCTTCCAGCCTACATAATACAATTTTCCTAGAAAGTGGGGGAATTAGATCCAAACGTAACCATGACTCAGGCTACGTTCAAAAGTTTTGGTGCGCTTGCGTCACAGCTGTCACCCTGTATTACACAAAGTGCCTCACAAACATGCCAGGCCTCGGTCCCCAGAGAGCAACAGCCCTTTCCAAGGAAGGCCCCAACGAGCCAGCAGCCAAATCTCACGAAGGAAGGTGAAAAAAGGTGCAGATTATGTGCTTTTTATGGAGTTGCCCTTAAGAATACGGGAAGAAGAGCTAACCAGTCAGATCAGTATTTGCCAAAGCACTGGTTTTGCACCCTTCCTCAGCCAATGGAGAGCTCCAAGGCTTGGAGCAGTGAGATGCAAACCCGCCTTCCTACAGACAGTTAAAAAAAAAAAAAAGTCCATCACAGCAAAGCAATCTCTAAAAATAACTCGGCAAGCAAACAGCTGCTGGTACACTACGATTCCCGCTTTCCACGCCACATCTCCCAAACCCTCCTTCACCCAGGGCTGCTCCAGCAGAAGCCGCAATTCCCATTTCCGACCGGCCGAGCTTTCTGAGATGCCGGGCACCCTCACTCCCCGTTGGAGCCGGGAGGGAAAACCCCGACCGGGGGGGGGTCGAGGAAAACACCACCTTCCCCTTTCAGCCTTGCCCTGAACGCGCGAGGGTCTCTCGGAGGCTGCCCCGTGGGTGTGCGGGAGGGGAGAAGCAGCGGGGCCCCGGGGGTCCTACCTCGGCAGCGCCGGCCCTGAGGGCAGCGGCCGCGGCGGCGGCAGCCCCACATCGGCGGCGGGCTGGGCTGGGCTCCGCTGCGCTCCGGCGGAGGCTGGCGCGGAC
>VZUA01005440.1:58715-70316 GCA_013401035.1 Horornis vulcanius
AAATAATAGCAAAATATTCATCATATTGTGGAATAATCTGAACTCTTCCCAGTGATGTGCCCCTCTGGCATGGCTGAAAACACACGGCAAGGTCAGAAGCTCTGAGCATCCTTCTAAACAAAGCTCAGTGGAAAGCTCACCCTGCTCCTGCCATGCAGGAAAAGAGTTGTAGAGCCAGAGAACAATACACCCATCCAAGCTCTTTCAAGGTTTCATTAGTTCCTAATGGAAACTTTGCAGATGGAGCAGGCAGCAATTAACAATTAACGGCAATTAACAATTATTCCTTCAACTTGCTTCCTGCTGGAAAAGGGAGACAATTAAAGTCTCTTATGCTGTCCTTGTTTTTGTCCCTCTCTACCTTGGGAATTGCATTATCAGGGAATCATTTTATTTAGCAAAGTACCTCTTTTGGCTTGATGTAAATAGTTGCTTCCTTAGGGACAGTTTTTTTAGAAGTGCCTGAAGATACAGCTGAGTACTCCCTTTTCAGGTTTTTGGGAGAGGAAGAGGGAATTCTCAGTTCAAAATCATAAAGTGGTATTTTTTTAATGGAGCAAAAATACAGTGAGCCAAGTTTTCCATCTAACTGAAAAGTGTGGATAACTGAGCTGTGTAAGACACAGCTCTCCTGCTCTGCATGTGGTGTGAAGAAGTGTCTGCCCTTGTCCTTAGGACTCTGGCAACTCCTGTTCCTGATTCCAGTGTAAATCCATGTGCAGCTGAAAAAGATGATGCTTTCCTACTTTCCCTCCCAAGTTCTTCCTCCCCACACCAAAACACTGATTGAAAAGCTTGTACATCCAGGTAGATAGACTGGGAAAATGAGCCAGCTGAGAGCTTTTCCATCTGGGTTAATCTTTAACCAGATCAATTTCCCAACTGCCAAAATATATGTGAGCATGAGGGAGAAAGGAGGAGGAACACAGGGAGGGGATGGGACCACTCAGTGAAGCAGGAATTGCTCCCTCTAAAGCCATAGAGTAACCTTGGCTTGTGGGTTGAGAGCATTAAATTCCTCCTTGTTTACTTTGAGCCACAAACCTGTATTTAGGTAGTTATGACAAGTAGATAAATCACAGAAGTCCGTACTAACTCCTCCTCCTCCTGTAACTTCTTCACACCTCTCTGCTCAGGAACTACCAACCTGTTTCCACCCAGGACAGGCTGACTGAGGAAGAGATATTGTGGAATAATACTGCGTGACTCACTAATACTGATCTGTGAATGCAAGAGATCCCCTGTAATTAATCATTTAGAAACAGGCCATTAATACTCCAAAGACTCTAATTTATACAGCTTCTGTCAGATTTGTTATCCAGATCAGAGGATAAAAGATAGGGGTTGTAAGGATCTGAGGAGGAAGCGGCCCACAAATCTTCACTGCAAGCTCAGCAGTGAGAAAAGCAGCATAAAACTGCTCATCCATCTTGGAGGAGCTGCCTGGACCAGGGTGGTTATCACACACCCCTTCAGAGACAGAAACAACAAAGGGAGTGTGGATCTTGGTTCTCCCAGAAAGGATAATGGAAGTCTCCATGTCTGGAAGTATTTCAGTGTCTGTCAATGCACCTGGTACAGCCAGGAAAGCTGCAGAGGCAGAAATCCAGGTGGAACGTGAATGAGTTGACACAAAATAAGTGTTTATCACTGAGAGACCTCAAAATGCCACTCCTGCTGCTCTAAGAGGTGTGACTTTTCCTTGGCTTTGCCTTCCCATTCATGCCTTGGATGCCCTGGGGTATCACAATCTCCAGCCTTGGCTGGAGTCAGGTGAGAAACTCTCTGCCCAGGCACATGAAAATTAAATAACACTTAAAATATTGGTGCCCTGCTCTGCGTTAGTGGCTGCAACCCTCAGCCCTCAGGTGTCCTGATCAGCCCAGAATTCCCTGTTCTCAGCTAAGAATTCCAGAATTCCCTGTTCTCAGCTTGTATAAGACAAACCTGTTCTGACTCCTCTCTGGAGGCAGAAGGGGTGAGAATTCTCCAGAAAATGCTCAATGTTGTATCTTCAAACCTTTTTCTCTGCAGTCCCATCAGCCAGGCTTGCCTGCTCTTTTCTGCTCCTGGCCACATCTTAAATCCAGGGTGGTCACAGAATCACAGAATGGTTTGGGTTGGAAGGGACCTTAAAGATCATCCTGTTCCAGCCCTCCTGGGCAGGGACACCTTCCACAGGTGTCATCACTTGGTGAAATACCTGAAAGAGGCACCACTGAGCTGCAGGCTGAGATGTCCACTCTCTAAATTAAGATTTCCACCAGTATTTAATCTGCATTGTAAGGTGGTGCCTAGGAAATGTCTTATGACCTTTTCTTGGTAGTTTTTCTGAAATGTCACCGAATTTTATCATTATTCCAAAATTTAAAGTCTCTTTCTGCCCACTTCTAAAAATTATCCAAATATCCACTCAATTATCTGAACCAAACCTGTCCTCACATGCCTGTCAATAATACTAATAAAAAATTCATCTAATGCTTTTTTGCTGCATGTCTCTAATGCCCTATCAGTAAAAAATTAAAGATAGATTTGTCTGAAATAAGTTATAATTGGAATGTCTTTTCCTATTCTACATGAAGGAACTCATCTTCAAAGCAATCTGCACAAATCCCATTAACAGCAATAACAGAATTTGTGCAAGTAACTCCCCAAACAGCACTTTGAACATTAAACCCTTTACTTAATTCAATATCAGATAAAAACCACGATCTAAGGCAATGCAAAGACTTGATATTCTGGTTTGTGTTTCACAATGGACTGGAGACTCTCACACACACAGACACATCCAGGCACATTGACGCCACAGCTTAACAACTGTAAATGAAAACAGAAAAGCTGCTCCTTATTAAAGGAATTAAATTGGAGGGAAAAAAAAAAAAAAGTAAATGAAAAGGCCCCCAGCATCAACCTCAAATAGCAACTTCATTCCCAGAAGAGGAGAGAGAACCTTCTTTGAGACCTGTAGACACAATCTTTTCCTCCACCATGTCATTCTTAACAAATATTTGGGCTTGGACTGGTTTTCTACCCTGCCTCTCCACACAAAAACACAGTGTACTCCCATAAAAATTCAATTTCACCAGAAATGCCATGAACCAAGGTACCACCCAGCCACCCTCTTAGGGACACTGTGAGGCACTTGGAAGGAGAGGAAGGTTATATACTGACTTTTTAAGTGTGCTAGAGACCCTGGATCAGGGAGCAGGAGGAAACAATTCCCAGTTTCTCACTGCAACACTGCATGATGTGCAGGATCATCCTGGCCTGCCTCAGTAGTTCATGTGATAAGAGAAGACAGCAGGACTTCCACACTGAAAAAGGATGTATGAATTTATTCCAAGTTCTTGGTTGAAGATATTCTCATTAATGTATTTATCACTTATAATATTAGAGGCTAAAAATGAAGTCAAGCTCCAAGGCACCAAGTTCTAGACGCTGAGCAAGCACAGAACAAAATGAGGGGGTTTTTTTCCTCAATGATATTTCAGGGATTCAATCTAGGCTTAAGTAGATCCTTGGAGGCAGAGAAGTCCTCAGACATCCCAGGTTCCTGTTATTCTCTCCTTCTGTGCTTCTCTCTGTTGTCTTCGTGGCAGAGCACAAAAAGAAGGTGTCAAATCCTGGCACTCAGGAGCAGGGCACTGGGTGGCTGTGGCTGGGGACCCACTGTGCTCAATCCCTCCTTGGCCAGGGCAAGTCCTGCTGTGAAAGTTCTGAACAGAAAACTGCACTGGTAAAATGCAATTAAGGTCAATCATACATCCAGGAGCTCAGCAGAGCTTGGACAGTTTTCCTGTGCAAACCTAAAGTTTCACAGTTTGGATGTTCAAGGTCCTTCCAGCTATGAAAAACAGTGAATTTCAGAGGAATGTTTGCATTTTGATGTGATCTCCCCCAGCACACTCTTCCCTAGAGACAAGTGTGATCTCACCTTAAACCAGTGGAAACACAGTCCCTGATTTCTGCAAGGTCCCCAGGTCTCAGTGACAAGTCCATGAAAGTGATAATAACACTTTCTTCTCCTAAACAGGTTCCTGCCTTTTTCTGGGTGTCATCACAGGAGGCTGCTGATTGCCTTGGCAGGGCTCTCCTGGGCGCCCTGCACGATGTGTGGGAGGGAGGTTTATGGACACAGGCTCTTCCTTCTACATGTCCAAGAGATCCTTTCTTTTCTTTCTCTTTCTTTTTCTTTCTTTCTTTCTTTCTTTCTTTCTTTCTTTCTTTCTTTCTTTCTTTCTTTCTTTCTTCTCTCTCTTTCTCTCTTTCTCTCCTTTTCTTTTTTTCCTTCCTCTCCTTCCTTTCTCCTTCCTTCCTTTCTTTCCTTTCTTTCCTTTCTTTCCTTTCTTTCCTTTCTTTCCTTTCTTTCTTTTCTTCCTCCCTCCTGTCCCTGTTCCCTGGCAGCAGAGCCCGACCCCCCTGGCTGTCCCCTCCTGTCAGGGAGTTGTGCAGAGCCACAAGGTCCCCCCTGAGCCTCCTTTTCTCCAGGCTGAGCCCCTTCCCCAGCTCCCTCAGCCTCTCCTGGGGCTCCAGACCCTTCCCCAGCTCTGTTCCCCTCCTCTGCTGCCACCTCCATCCCAAGCTCTGCCTCCCCACCTCAGGACAGAAATGATAACCACAGTTGCTCCCTCGAAATCTAATCCATCTTAACCATGAATTTTCTGCTTTTACTTTTATTAATTGCTACATTAATCACCAGTCAGGCTGAGCTCTTCAAAATGAAATGGCTATTCCATGGCAACATCAGCTCTGTGGTTTTGCCTGGGAATATCACGCTTCATCATCCAAATGCCATCACTTTTTTGTTTTACATGCTGTGGAAGTGCTGGGGAAAGGCTTGTTGCTGGAGGTCTTATTTTGACACCCATCTGAAGGTCAGGTTAAACAAATGCCAAACAGGAACAAGATTTGTCTAATTGGTCCTGCCTTGCAGAGGGGAAACAGTCAACCTGACACCTCAAGGTGTCCTCCAGCACTATTTTTTCTCTGGTTTTATCATTTTATGACATATTAGAGAAGACAGCATAATTACAACTTCAGCTGAGATGTAGTTATAAAATCAACTTACAGTAATTGAGTACAGACACTACAGCAAGAGGTGTATCAGTCTTAAGTAAATATTGTAGCAGTAGAGGGACTTGGAGAATCATTAAATTTCACAGAAAGGCATGAATCTTGAAATTAGAAAAGCAATAAAACTGCTCTCAACAGCAGCAGTATCAACAACAACACGGTTATTAAAAACAGTAATTATTTGCCTTGAAAGTCTGTCTAGAAACCTTGGGAGTGAAAGATAACTATCTGCTTGTTTTGTTCATTCTGTATGCAGGAAAGAAAGATGGTGTTTCCTCAGGGACCTGAAAATGTAACTTTAGTTTTGTAGGTGTTTTTTTACAGGATGGTTGACTACATGTTGGTGTTCATACTTCCACTTACACGACTGCTTGATTGTGTCAACAAATCAGATCAAGTATCTAGAAATCTTTCACAAATTAATTGCACATGAAAAACACTGAAAATGGATGTGTCTTCAAAATCTTAGCCTGTGATACCAGAAGCGAGACTGGCTGGTAGGTATTTATCCCCTGAGGAAATTATATATGACAACCATATTTCATGTGTAGGTCATTAATTTTGAGGAACTCAGTTGGAGTATCTTGCCAGGGTTTTACTAAAATCACTTCATATTCTCCAAAACGTAGCTCTTTGCAGAGCTCTGAGTCTTGCCTGAGCTGGGCCAGGAAATTTAAAAACCAGTGTGCGACCTTTGCATTACTTTTAAATGACTATTTAATGAGCTGTGGGGAGATACACAGATTTATTTTCACCTCTGGATCCTGAAGAATATCATAAACCATCCAAGCTTTTGCTCTTTTGGTTTTATGTCACCATCAGATTCACCTCAGAATCATTTTCTTTGATAAATCCTTCCCATTCTCTACTTCACCTTTCAGGGAGCTCTTCTGTGGTCCAGCAGGCCATTTGTCAACACTCAGCAGCAGCCACTGGTGCTTTAATCCCAAGGCTGTCTGGACAGGTCACTTCACTGATCACCTGCATTTGTGTCCCTCCCAAAGCCTGGGCTTTAGTGCAGTGTCATAAGGAGTCAGACCACAGGATTATCATCCCAAGACTTGTTGACATTGTGAAATAATGATTTTTCAATGGTTTTGATTCTTTTTTAATTCACCCTACCCCCATTTGCTTGCCCATGGTTGTGTTTCTGCCCGATAGAAATAGCCAGTCTTGACAAAATCAGAGAAATGTAGGAACACAGAGGGAGGAACTTTGTTTCTCCCCATTTGCTGTATCCACAAAAGGCAGCTAAATAGGATTGATGGTGCAAAACCAGAGTGAGTCATCCAACACCTCTGTGGACTCTGTGCTCAGCTTCTCCCATGCACACATCAAGGGATGCTGTTGGGGTGTGCACCACCCTGCTTTCACTGAGGCAGAGGGGATGGGTCAGGAGACCAGTGGCAAATGCTTGGTAGCCAAGCCAGCCCAACAGAGACCTTTTAGAGCAGGACTCAGGATGCCATTGGAAGGTCTGAAAGGGGACAGGACTTGCAAAGCTGGAATTCAAGCTCAGCACAACCTGTAAGTGCAGGGAAAATGTCACACGAGACACAAAGTTCTGTCAGGCAAAGCAGGAATGTCTAAAGCCACCCTTTGGAATTCACAGCTGTTTTTCCCCACTGCAGAATGGCTTCCCCCATCTTCACTGGCTGCTGTGCACCTGGGAAAGTTTTCTTCTCTGTCTCCCTACTCCATGTGCTGCAGCCCTGCTGTGACTCTGGATGTGCCACCATCAGCTCCTCTGTCACCACACCCTCCTTTGCCTCTTGCTCATTAAATTATTTTCATTCCTGGCTTTCACCCTGCTCCCATCACTTTCTCAAAACATCCTTGGATGCTGTTATGTCTCCTCACCACCCACCACCTTTTATGCTTCATGTCCTGCTTCTGCAAGGAGGTTCAAGATGCATAAACCCAAACTGTTCAGCTTGGCATCAGTGAAGGGCAGAGCCAGGGAAGTCATGTTGCACCTCTGGAAGTCTAGGGGCTCAATGAAGGCAAAACTGATCCAGGCAGCTTGGGCACACAGATACATCAAAACACAAAAACCCCCTACCCCATCAAACAAAAGAAAAACTACCCTGGAGAGATATATGACTTATTGTTACTTTATTAACAACGTGGCTTACAACTGTTTCAAGTAAAAAGGGATTTCGTTCTGAATAAAAATTAAAATATAACTCTGAATATAGATTTTCACTTATTTACATGGAAACATATATACAGAATAGAATCTTACAGCAAACTGACAACATGCCCTTCGCCCTGGGAACTTTAAAAAGTAAAAACACCAGCATTGATTTATATGTATATATATATACACATACATATACACACACATATATATACATATATATATACACACATATGTATCAACACACCAAAGAGATTATGTACACAAACTTCGAGTCAAAACCTTCAGTACAAACTGGAATGCAAAACAATTCAAAGTTTTCCAACATGCACCACCACAAATAGAGCGTAACTGCTGGTTGTGGAGCCAATTCCTGCTGTTCCATGAGGGACAGGAGGGTTGAAGTGCTTGCCTCGTCCTACACATGAAAAGACTCAACTCCCCTCCAAGGCTGCATTTGGGACTTTCACCTCCCCTGGAGCACAGAGGACACCCCTGCCTGTGCATGTGGAAGTGTGAGGGCACCATTCCCCAGGTGAGTGTTTTCCAGAAAGCAGATCCCTGAAGGTGAAGGCTGCTGGAACAGCTTGGAACATCCTGACCAGGTTTGGCAGAACAGGGATTGGGAAATGGAATGCACACGTTTACAATCTATGAATTACAGACACCTGTATGTCCATAATCTCCAGTGAGGCTGGAGCAGCAAGAAGCAGGCGGGGTGCCCTGGGAATGAGCATTTTTATCCTGTCACATCACAACACAGAGCAGAATGTTTTGTACATCCACAACTTGAACTCAGGGCAATGTCACCTCTTCCTGTGGGAGAGAGCTCAAGGTTTAACCCAGTATTTCCTATGGAGCTCTGGAAGGTGCAAGAGGAGAGTCTTCAGTCCCCAAACCCCACAAAACAAACAGGAGTTGGGTACAATGAAGAAAGACTGATTTTTCCCTCCTAACCAGCCAAGGAGCCTAGAGACATCTGTAAACCAGATTTCTCTATCTCCGCTGGGAAAACAAAATTAGAACTTTTCCGCAGTGTGGCTCGGAGTCTATTGCCAGCTTCTTTCCCTCCTCTCACCTGGCCCCTGCTGGGACCCAAAAGCCATCTCTGCTGTGAAAAAGAAAAGCTTTCAGAAATGATGCTCACAGCTGTGCTTCTGTTCTGAGAGGTCCCTCTCCACAAGACAACTCAAGCCCAGAACTCCAGGCTCTCTCCTCTTGAAGCCTTCTCTCCCACATCACTGGCAGTGATCAAGACTTACCTTTTTCACTGCAAAAATTAACACAACAGAGTTAAAAAAAAAAGAAAGGCCATGAGCATTTGTAACTATGACCCAGGTTTGTGCAGTTCGTCTTCTGCAAGAGGATTCTCGTGCATGGCACCAATCACTGCAAAACCACTCTTTTTCTGCAGGACAGCTGACACTTAAAGCACTGCTGGGCTATAAAATTCTCATCTTTGATGACTGGCTCATATTCTATATGCAGCCATTAACACCATTTACACTTCTTGCTGGAGTATTGTACCAAAGAATAAATGAGACCATTAAAGGCTTCTGTTCCTTTATTGGGAGTTCATGAGCACCTAAGGACACAAACCCTCTCTTGTGAAGTCTGGCAGACTGCAGCTGCATTTCTGCCTGCTAGGAGAAGGAGGCATTTAAATTTTCTGTTAATTAAGTGCAGACTTTGACTTCTATGTGAGAGAAATTGGTGAAGAATTGGTCCCACAGCCCACACATCTATGAGGGCCCTACCACTAACCTCAGTTATTTCTGGATCAAATCCTGAGTTAACAGATTCCTTTATTTCTACGTCAGCTGATGTGATAAAGAATATTACTGAGGGGAAAATATACATGCATCCACATATTGAAAGAATTTTTACATAAATATATTGTATAAAACATCTCCAAAACATCCAGGATTGTGGGTGAAGGAATATTTGTTGAATGTATCCAAGTTAAAAAAAGTGTACAGTCACAAGAAAATAAACAACAACCTAATGTTCAAGATGTTGCAGATTACAGAAAATATTTCCTGGAGTAAGGAATCAGCTTTGCAATCCCAAGCAATGGAAAATACAGCGTGACATATCTTAGCACCAAAATGGAGCCCTTGGGACTGTATTTATCCACGCATAATAAAGCTGGTTTTAATGGTGTTCAGTTGCAGCATGTTGTTCTCCTTTGGCACTTGAATTTGGAAACGAGAGGAACACTCTGAGTTCATCATTTTCCAGATGCACTGCACCAGAAAAGCACAAAATATTTGAAGTGCCCTGATTGTACGGAGCTTCTGAAACACTGAGATGCCACAGCAGCTCTGCCAAATTCGATCCTGTGCCCTGAAAAGACCAAGGCAGGCTTGAAGGTGACTAAATGTTGATTATGGCAGCCCAACATTGCCTGGTTTGCCTTCAAAAGGCTGAGATGTGGGGACACCACACAACTGGGACTGCAACGGGCTGAAAGTTAAAGCCAAGGAATGATGACTTTCCAGTTTAAGGCAAATTAGCTGTTTGCCCAGAGTAAAATAAAGGAGTTTAGGTGTCCCACTGAGAAGCTTTTTAAATCCCAGCAGGCATCCATATATCTCTGTCAGGGTGGGTCAGGCCATCTCAGCTAGGATATGCATCTACTGGATACTTCACTAAGAACAGGGTGTGCCTGGATTTTGGTGTTTTCTGAGGGCATACAGCATTTTTAGGAGGTTTCTGCACCCTGTAGGACCAAACTATCAAGGGTTATGGAATATGGATAACACAAAAGAGCTGGAAACCCTGAAATCCTCCTCAGAGGTGAGAAGCCTTCATGCCTCTGAGAGGTAGGAAAAGCCAGCGTTTGGTCATGCTGGCAGCTGTGTTTGTGAGCTGAAAAGGGAAGAAAAGCCCTGAAACCAAAGATCACTTTTCTTGAAGAGCATCCACGACAGCAGGAGGAAGGCAGGACAACCAACAAGGTAATGGACATTCCTTAAGTTAATGATTTAATCCAATATCAGAGACGGATGCTTTGGGCCTGGAAAGTGGGAATTGGCTGATTCTGTCAAGGTGAGGGATATGAAGGGAGCAGGGACCCGCCCATGGATTTCTTCAGCCTGATTGAGCGCAAGCTCCAAAGAAGCCAGTGCAGATAAAGATGAGCAGGCACCATACACTCTTCAGGCCCCAATTTTTGTTCCAAAAATGCCCATCTTTGGTCCTATGCCCGAAGAGAGTCTGCACAGCCTCGCTGTGGGAGTAAAGTGGTCTGTGTCAGTGTGCTGAAGGCCAGCATCCAACAGCCCAGAAACAACAGCAGGGCTGCTCCCCAGCCTTGGCAATGGCCCTGGATAATCCTGAGTTCACTTCACAGCAGTGGACTCTTGCAGCTGATAACACAACGAACTTCAGGCCTGGATGCCAAATCCAGAGCAGGGAGGGGAGATGTGGCTTCACCACTGTCATTAGTGCATCTGTGAAACTGCAGCAGCTCTGAATTTAACTTAGAATCAGTCAGGTCTGGAACAAAAAATCCCACAAACTTACAGTGGTTTACACTTCTGCATTGTGAAGGAAAGTGGTATTTTACTATAGAAAGATTGGATTTCCATCATCTCCTTTGAAGTACATTACTCCAAAGCTTTACTGATGTTCCAGAACTGAAACGAAGTCCAGGCAAGAGTCATTAGTTCCTTCTGATCTCTGCTCAATCTGAGCATACTGTCCAGTTAAAACTCCACACCACCCATTCTCCACTTGTTTAAGAAATGGCCCAAGAAGTTCAGCTCCAGCTTTTCTGGAAAGCAACCAATGCAACAGACAACAGTACCTCAATCCCATACATCTTCCCAACCTGCAGACTAAAAAGGAACAGCAAAGCATTTTCCACTCAAGATAATTTTAGCATAAAGATTTCAGGTTATCAACTTCTCTGAGAGGACAGAAAGTGATAAATGAGGCAGCACTTTAAGAACAATAAAGTGAAAGACAAATAGTGAGGAGAGAGAAACCTGTAGAAATAAAAGAGCCGGCGCAAGATAAAATTAAAATTTTTTTGTTGTTGTTTAATAGTTCAAGTTTTGATTATGATTTAACTTCCCTGAACAACCAGTAAAGATTCCCATGTTCCTGGCTCAATGCTTCACCCATTCTCTGACTGACTGGCACAAGAGCTGGTTGCTCTCAGAGTCTGTGTGTGTCTGCTCCCCAGTTATGCCTCCACGAGGAATTAGCTGCCATAGGAATATCTACAGTTACAAGGCTGATGGAGACAAAAAAATGACACTTTTGCAGTGTGTCCCAGAAGGCATCAAATGTCTCTGACAAATCCCAGAGGCCAGAAACTCCAAGAACATCAGAGCAGCAGCAGAAGCTGGATTTGACGAGTAAAGGATCAGTGCTGGGGT
>VZUA01005473.1:0-16486 GCA_013401035.1 Horornis vulcanius
TCTCTACCATCCCTAAGGACACTGGGACCAGTGACTCTTCCAGTGGTGGAGTCTCAGCCCTGAAGTTCAGCTGCTCCCAATACCCTTGCTGGCTGGATTTAGAGTCTGCTTGAGTGCCTGTGCACTACAATGTAGGTGTCCTCTGGCAAGGCTTTTGTTACTCAACAGGTCAAGTCCTAGCAAGACTTGATCTCTTGAGGGGTTTAAAGGAGAGCTGATTTCGTTAGGCCGGAACCTAATGTCCTTGTGCTCATTTCTCTTCCAACTTGTGATTACCACTGTGGTCTGTCCTGCCTAAGGGTGCCAAAGGTGCAGCAACATGGCAGTACTCAGTGCCTACTGCAGACCCTTTCTTGGACGTCTCTGATGGCCCCATCAGCATGTGCTGAAGGTTTGGTGTCTCCAAAGCAGCCCAGAAAAAGAGCACATGGGGGAGTTGTAGACTTGTATGGTAGGGAAAGTGTCTGCAAAATGAAAAGCAAGTCCTTGCTGTGCAGACCAGTCTCTGTGTTGCAGCCTCTCCACTCAGCTGATGCAGAGGCAAGGTGGAACAGGAGTACCTGGTGCTTGTGTCTGTAGGAGGACAGTGACAAGGGGCTGGCACAGGAAAAAGAGCTATCTTGATGCAGGTTAGGACAGATTTCACAAACCTGTTACGCCATTTGTTTGTTTGATTGTTTCCATAAAAGGTTTAAAAATTAAGGTGATTTTTTTTTCTCTATTGTGGGTGAACTTGGCTCATGTTGCAAAACACCAAACTCCTTTCATAAATCAGGCAGCAACAAAGCCTGCTGTCCTAGGGGATAAGGGAAATGTGCTGAAATCTGCCTGGCTTTGCTTTGTCCTCTTGCCAAATCTGGAGGAAGAGCTGTGACTGGTGGTGCAGCCTTGCCTGGCTCTGATATGTGACCCTCGCTGCCCACCCAACAGCATTCACACTCTTCTGGCTGCTCCTTTCTGGAGACTGGAAGGAATCCTCTCTGCATCTGCAGCCTGGATTTGATTTGGGGATTAAATCTCTGCTGTATATTTCGTTCTTTCCTAAAACATACTGCTCTTTCTGGCTGGCAGGAAAACACTGTGTTTCCTCCCCTTCTTGAAGTGCACTGGGTTTGCAGTGAAGTGAAAAAGGCAGTTTTATGTTTTCATTTCACTTTTTTTTTCTCGCTATTTCACAGAGCTCTTTGCTCCATCATTCAAGATACCTTATTCCCTGCTCTTCAGATATTCTGCTGTAGCTGCAGCCCAAGACATTAGAGCCCTTTCCATCCCTTTTACCATACAGGGCTCCCAGCTGAGGCTGGGCTGTGCTCTTTCTTGTGCTGCAGGTTTTGCTCTTTGGCAAAAAGGTGAGCTTTGGGGATACAAGGATCAGGTTTAGCAGCCTGGATCTGACCTGGATGTTTGCACACTGAAAAACCTGTGGATCTGAATGTGCATTGTTCCAAGAGCATGATCCACTCTGGTTTTGCCCGTCTGGATTGTTGTGGAGGAGCTGCCTCTGGGGTGGTCTGCAAGTGTGAGTACTTCCAGGGAGGAGCATGGCATCACCCTCTTTTCAGGGATGTTGGGCTACCTCACATTTATTGTCTGCTTTGTGTTAGCAAGCGGTTCGGTGCAAAAATTCTCACCTGTCTGACTTGTGATTTGTTTTACTGCAAATAGCCTCTAATAGACCTCCCTCTCCACCTGTTGTTTTGTTTCCAGGGTGCATGATGAAGCCTTTGGATTCTGAACGAGACAGTGATTCAGCCCCTGTTATCAGCAGGGAGGGTGGAAGGGGAAGAAGCCTAACGTCCCCTCTTGGCTGCCTTGAAGCTTTTGTGTCCTTGCTCCCCCAGCTGTCATTGGCAGCAGAGGGAGAGTATCTGACTTCTCCATCCCAGTATCCAAAATCAATGCTTCCTGCTGAGCTACATGTTTTCTAGCTCTGCTCAGACACAGTTGTTTGATCATTGTGTTTCTGCCTTTTGGGTATGAATAGTTTGCCAAAGCAGAGTTTAGCAGCTGGCTGAAGCTGTCAGCAGAGCTTTGACCCATTAGGGGCTGAGACCCACCCACCAATGTGCAGGCACAGATGTGCACACACAGAGATGTGCACATCTGACCTGTGCAGGCTAGCTCAGGGGCATGTAAGGGCACAACGGATGATTTTCTGCATCCAGCAGTGTGGCCATGGTCACAGCTGCTCCCGCCACAGCTGGAGTGACCATGCAGATGTGGATGATGCTGAGTGAGCTCTTCAGTGTATATCCTGCCTAAGGCTTGAATATGTGCTGCTCTGTATCATGCAAGACACCTCCACTGCTCTGTTGCTGTCTTTAAGCCCAAGGAATGAGTCACTGCAAAATGCAAATCTGTTCTACCCCAGGGAGATAATCCCATCATGAACTCCAACACATCTATAGGGCTGTCTTTCACTTCAGAAGATGCCTGTACTCCTGTTCTTTCTGATTTTAACAGACTTCTGCTCCCATATTCTGAAAGCTAGGCGCTGATGTTAGGCTGAGCATTTCTGAGACAAATGCCTTCTCTTTGGAAAAACTGCCTGAAGATTCTTGTAGGATCCCATGGCAGAGCCAAGGAGAACTCTGTAGGACCCTTGGCTCCCCAGGCTCCACTCCCAATGCAAGGGCACATAACAGCTGGAAATGGATGTCTCTGGAATGATTTTGAAGGATTAACAAGACATGTCAGGCCTCCTTGTACTTGGTAGGGGAAGCCAGAAGGTTGTGGCATCACACATCTTACAAACCTGCAAGACCAGGTCTTAAACAACAGTTATTTACTGAGGCTAATAATAAAATAAATAAAGTACCTCTGACCTTACAGAGCTGTTGGCTGTAAAAGACTCAGGCAAATGTACCTTGAGTGAAGAAACACAAAAAACAGCTCTGTTGGGAGAAGGCAGCTCTGGTGGGAAAGGTGTCAAAAGTTTGCTTTGATGCAGTGGAAAATATCCTATGAGCTCCCAGCCCTTGTGGCTGAAACAGTGGTGCTAAAGCAGATTGTGTCCCTGTGTGACCTTGGGATGACAGTGATGTTTGAGTGATGTAGCTGTTGGTCCCTCCTTTGCAAAAGGTGCACTGCAGCCATAGCAAGAGACCTCTTGGTGACAGGAGTCATCACTGTTGTACTTTGGTGCCATCTTCATCATTCATCTTTATAAGCTGATATTTCTGAGTGTGTCTATGTGGCTGCATAGCCACGAGTGCAGTAAAGGACTGTAATTAAACTTGATGTAATTTATTCACAAGGGCGGGTTCATTTATACATTCTGGAGTTGTCTGTTGTAATCCAAGTCTCCTTGAACAAACAGCTCTGAATGTGCATCTCATGAAGTAGCCAGTGTTTTTCCATGGATGGCATGAACTCAGGCAGAAGTGTGAATCTACCTTCCTACCAGTAAAATAACCTCCCTGGGCTTTCTCCATACTT
Source organism: Horornis vulcanius (assembly GCA_013401035.1). Taxonomy (NCBI): domain Eukaryota; kingdom Metazoa; phylum Chordata; class Aves; order Passeriformes; family Scotocercidae; genus Horornis; species Horornis vulcanius. The sequence continues at coordinate 3,439 of VZUA01005473.1, forward strand.
GTTCATATCTCAGCTTTTGGTGGGCCACTGGCACAAGCTGTTGTGCTTGCTCATTTTTCTTGAATTCAGATGAGTGTACTTTTTCTTGATAACTCGGCCTTTCATATACATCCTGTTATTTGGACATGAATAATACAGCCAAGTGTCTGTTGCCTTTGATGCCTTTGTGTGCCTGGAAGCTGTGGTGCTGTGTTTTCCTACAACTGATTTGGGTGTGAGTGATGAAGAGTGACTGGAAGGTTTAGTAAAAAACAAGCTGTCTTCTGTGAGGTATCTGTGAAAGAAAGGGGAAGACAAAGATGTGTTTGATCATTTAACAGGAAGGGAATAAAGATTCTCTGGAGGAGGCTTTAAACAGGATAACTAATGTCTTCTGGAGAATCTTTGTGGTAAAATAACTCCACATTTTGAGGGGAACCTTGTACTTGATGCCATAACCCTAAACCTCTTTTGGAGACCACTCTGTAGCTTAGTGATGGGTGAAGAGTGGTTTCCCAAGTCCTGGTCTACTGGGTAGCTAGGTGATAAGTGGAAAGTCTAAAAAGATGTAGTTAAAGTGAGCAACTGATAGAGGAGAAGGAAAATGATTGCAGGGAACACTGCAGTCTTGTTTTTGTAGAGCCATGGGCCAGCCCAGATGGGAACTGACTGAGAGAGTGTGGGAGATAACTTGGAGGATCATCTTGCTGGTGTTGCAGTATATGTAAAAAAAAAAAAGGGAGTGTGGGTGGATACTGAATGTAGGAATGTGTGAAAAACACTTTGCTTATAAAGGCAGGAGGGGTCCCAAGAGGCAAACTGTGCTGTAGTAGTAGATCTCCAACGTGTCCTTGCCATTGTGCTCTTCTTCCAAAGTAAAAAATCTTGCTGATCTCTGTTTCTAGAGAAAGTGGATCTAAACCAAGAGCCCCAAAGGGTCAGCTGTGGTTACGCTGTCAGGCCATCACAGTGGAATAATACTGGCCTTTCAAGGCAGTTAAACAATATCACTGTACATTTGGCTTCCAGAAAGGCAGTTAGAAGGGATAAATGATTATCTAATTTGTTGAGACATTTTGGTGAATTTATTGGATTGTAGCTTCAGTATTTGCCATGAACTAAGCAGAGCAATCTGTGCAATTTTCAATGCCATTAGTTTGTGTTCCAGAGGGTGCATGTGCATGGGAAGAGCTGTTGAGGTTAGATTGGGAAGGAAGTCACATTCCCTTGTGTTTATCATTCTCATCTCTCAGGCAGGGTGTTGATTTTTAGAAAGGTGAGGGTTACTTTTTTTCATCCTTGGTTGTTGCAAAAAATGTGACCAGAAATGGTTATTTAGAAGCAAAGTATGTTTGACCTTTACAAACCACAAAGGTTTGCTTCCTTGTGCCCTTCCAGGAATACTGGGATGGGCACAGCAAAAGGAGTTATTTTCTCTTTAGGGCCACTTTTGTGGAATATATCAGTACTTTGTGTGTAGATTTGCTTGGGAAAAGTAACTCATGGCTGGTTGTGGGGTTGTTTTTTTTCCTCCTTTCCTCTTTTTCCTTGTCTCCTTGTTCCCATTCCCTCTTTTCCCACTGTGAACTGCAGATGTGGCCTGTTGCAAGTAGGAGACAGAGTCCTTTCCATCAACGGCATCGCAACGGAGGACGGGACCATGGAGGAAGCCAACCAGCTCCTGCGGGACGCGGCGCTCACCAACAAAGTGGTGCTCGAGATTGAATTTGATGTTGCAGGTACATTCCCAAAAGAACTGCTGCTCCTCTCTGCCCCTAGGACTCTGCCAGTGCCTTTGCTAACCCGTAGGAGGGAGCGTGTTCACAAGGCTCAGAGGGAAGAGTGAGAAACCCTGTGAGGATCTTCTCCATTTCTTCTTGTTCTCTAACGTGCACTGAGGTGGAGTGTTCTTCTGATCCTTTCATAAATGTTTTGTGCTCATTGCTTGGCTGAGATAAGCCTAAGGAGTAGATAAAGAGGACACACTTCAAATATTTGCCCATTAATAAGAATAATATTTATATTCATTTATGGCCTTAGAGCCAGGAGGGAGCCAAACCTGTAGGCTAGGGGTAAAGTGCACCTTTGTATTAAAAAAGAACAGTTTTTTTTCTTCTTTTACATTGACAGAGCTGCTTCAGTCTTGAAATGCAGTGTGATGTGAGCACTTAACTTGATGTTCAGAGCATGTATTTTTAATGAAAATCCAAATTTTAAGCTGAAGTCCACAGGGCCTCAGATAACCTTATTTGAACCAATAAAGCAGTGCTTTATGGGCTTGTTTTCTTGGTTCCAAAGAAACCATACATGCAAGTGAAAACTCTCTTTTTTCTCCTTTTTTCTTTTTTGTTTGTTTTTGGCTTTACAGAGTCTGTCATACCCAGCAGCGGTACTTTCCACGTTAAATTGCCCAAGAAAAGAGGTGTAGAGCTTGGAATTACAATCAGCTGTAAGTATTGCTCAGACTTGCAGCAGCAGTTGCAAGAGCCTCTGCTTTCCACACAGGCATTTTAGAGGACTCAGCGGAGAGAGATAAGATCATGTGGGGTTTCCGTGGCACTCCAGTGCTCGTGATTTATTCCAGAATGAATCAGATGTGTGGTTCCTGCCTCCATGCAGAGAAAAGCAGCTGCATGAAGGGTTGGGACAAAGGATGTGTCTCAACTGATCACCTGATCTGTGGTGCAGAGGAATATTATATTGTATTATTAGTAATATTATTTTTATTTCCTTGATCACACTTGTATTATGTTCCTTTTAAAAAGAATTGCCGGGGTACAGTGAGATCCTTGAAAAAAGAGGTGGAGGGAGGAGAGCAAGTAAGAGGTGAATGCCACAGCTTGAAAGGTAGAGAGGGGAAGCTGCAAAGAGGAGGAACATGAAGAGGGTGGTGGGTCTTAGAGACAAGGGAAGGCAGTTTAAATTCCAGGATTTGCCAGGAATTGTTTCATTGACAAACTCAAGCCATGCAGAAGGGAAGGCATGTGCCAGGTCTTGGTGTGCACTGAGAGAAGAGAACATAAACCTTTTTCCTTATTTTTTCTCTTCTCTGCTCACTCTTGATTAGTTATTAATCTCTGTATCTCTTCTGAGCATAGTTTTTCATTTAAGGATCTTCTGGCCTCTTTGGAGAGGATGCTGTAGGGGGATGATATAGGCAGATCCATCCTAAATTTCTGGCTAACTTGGGGTCTTGTTACACTTTGTGTCAGTGAATTTTTCCTGTATGGCAAACACATGCAGGTCTTGGATCTCATCCCTCTTTCACTTCTGGGTAAAGTGAGTTGAATCATCTCAGGTTGGCCATGCCCAGAGACTGCCAACAACTCTGATCTGAAATGGAGCAGCTTGTGATACTGCAGTAGTGGGATCTCTTGTCTAAGCACTCAGGAGCATGGACCCAGCTGTGTCTGGGGAATGGAGTGGCAAGGGACACTTGAAAACTAGGTTTCATTAAAAGAGATAAGCTATGGTGATTATCACTTGACATTTACAGCATTAGTTAGAGAGTTAATTGGAGGTGTTCTGGTCTAAGTGGCATGATTCTCAGGAGTGACTGAAACACTGACAGGATGATGCCTTTGCACCTTGTGATATTTCTTCTCCCTCTTCTCAGCTTCCCCAGTTTGTGCCACAAGGACAATCCTGAGAAATAACAGCACAGTATTTAACATTTGGCTTGGTAGAAGTTACTGTCTGAAGACATCAAAGTGCTTTCTAAAAGCAGCAGGCTGTCTATAATGGCATTTCACTGTTGGGGAGCAGTGCACGGTGCAGACTGTGCTGGGCTCCAACCTGCTGCCCTGCCACTGCCTCGGCATTCCAGCCCCAGGAAGCAACCAAGGATAATGGATCTGGTATCAAAAGCTCAGTCGAGCAAGGCTCTATTAAGTTTCAAAGTTTAGTTTCTGTCTGGGGCTAGAGAGTAAAATGAACCTAGGAGCTGCTGGCAAGAACGTAAGTTTTTATTTGTGAAGTCTTATTTGAATGGAATCTGTCTTCAGATATGCATTTACACTTCAAACATATTTTTATGTTGGAAAGGTTTTCATTTCAAATTGTTTAAAAAAGTAATTTCACACACTTTTTTGAAATCACTGCTAATAGAAAGAAACTCACCCCTGGGTTTTAAATAGATGCCCATTATCCAACTACAAAGCAGCTTTTTAACACTATAATTAATTTGATCTTTTTGATTGTGGAACATGTTTGTAGGATATTGTTTAAGTAATGCACATGCATAAACCAAAAATATATTGCAGTTGTTTTCTGAGTCAAAGCCAAAATTATATTTATAAATTGAGAAAAATACACCCAGAAAATGCAGTGGCAAAGATGAAATTTAAGCTTAATCTTAATTTTGTTTTCATATATTAGTCTATATAAACCTATGTCCACAAGATCCTTAGCAAATTAGATCATCATTTTTTCACTTTGCCTCTGACCAGGCAAATAAATATACCAGCTTCAAACATTAAAACCAAAGCAAGCAGCCTTATGTTAAGTACTTCCTGCAGAGACATGATGTGCATGCAGGAGTGTGATGCAAGCAGCAAAAGAAAAGAGGTAAAAATAACCCTTCTCTGTTTTGCTCAGTTCCTTTCCTCTCAGTTCTGCTTGTGCTTGTGACTTGAGTGCTTGTGTAGATCTAGAAACAGCTTTTACAGCTTTCCTTCTGATACAGAAAAGTATATAACTGCTGTTTTAAAGGAGAGGACTTGATTTACTGGCCTCTTGCATTGGATTCCTGTTCCCTACTCTGTAAAACTGGAGCAGCTTAAGTGGATGACAAGGTGGAGGGGTCAGTAGAAGATCCACTGCACTGTTGTGGCCACAGAATTTGGTTTATTCATGAACTTTATAGTCTAGCTACACTACAGATGTAAGATGAGTGGCTTTCAGTGTGGTTTACCTCTTGGCTTCAGCTGGCTTCTCTGTAGTTAATTCCTCTGCCTAGGAAGGTTAGCCTCTGCCTTCTTAAGTGGGCAGAAGGTGTTATGACCTCATCAGAGGAGCACTACAGGAGTAAATGTGATCAAGGTCTTGCTGTGCTGTGGCTCTCAGAGCTAATTGGGAGATGGACTAAGTAAAGGGTGGGAGCAAAGCAGGATTCTTGACGGACGTGTTGGAAGAATTCAAGTAATAGAGGTGGCTGCAGGAGGAACCATAAATCTGCTGGAAATGCTCATGAAAGGGCTGAAAACCCGGGACATTTGTGTATGAGGAGGGCAGATGCTTCTGGTTTTGGGGCTAGTTTTCTCAGCTGTTACCAAGAGGGGCTGTACTTGCTTCTGGGTGAAAGGCAGATGTTTGCTGAGGGCATTTAATCTTCTCAGAGATTTCAGGGTTTTCCAGAAAGAGAAGGCTTGGGCTGGATGAGTCTCCAGTTGTGGTCTGAGAGCACAAATGGATTTCTTTCCCTTGTTCAAACACAGTGTGGCAAAGGGACACAGCAAATCAAGATGCATGGTGGAAATATGTGCACATGACACTAGTTCCCTTTCTGTTCCCCAAAGGATGAGTACAAAATCCGAGGGGTGAGCCTCTCAGTGACAGTGCTTTGTACTCCTGAGGGATCTCCATGCTCTCAAGCCTCATTTCAGTCTCCACCATATGCTAAATGAAGGATGCTGAAGCTGCCATGTGTGTGCTGCTCCATGCGCTTTGTCCAGGGGTGAAGAAACATGAAGGCAGCTAAACTCTCATTTTCTCCATACACCAGTACCTCAGCCTCTGTCCCAGAGAGAAGGGCATTTGCTTGTCAGCTACTCTGGCTGAAGAGCAGAGCATGGTCCTTTCTGCTTCAAGGGCTCTGAAGTTTAGAGGTTGTTTGCAGCAACCTCTGAAGCTCTGAATGATGAAGATGCAAATGCAGGGAAACTTGAGAGTTTTGACACAGGGATGTGAAGATTTGACCCTTGTTAGCCTGAACTACCCATCTCCATTAGCACAACACTTGCCTCAAAAGCTCTGATCTTGCTGGCTACATCCAATTCTAATGATGCAGTTATGCCTTTGTAGGTTTTCTATAAATCTCTTACAAATTAAAATCTTCAGCAGTGAGAAGGTAATAGTCATGTATTCTTGTACGTTCAATACCTCACCTCCTAAAATAGGATATAGATTTGTTATTATCCTCTGGAAAATGATAGTTGATTACATAAAATATTGCCTTTTGTATTGAGAGTTTATTTTTTTAATCTGCCTCAAATACCCTCTCCAAGGGCTGGTTGTGACATTCACTGTAGGGTAGAGGTGTGTTGATGTTGTTGTTTAAGGGATACTGAAATTGCCATTAATTTTAGATATGCATTAATGCTTTATATAGCTTGTTTATCAAATTACCTTTATATATCTTAACAAATCAATTCCTATGCCCTTGGTGTGAAGTACTGCAGATAAGGAGTAGGCAGTGTATCTGCTTGCAGGTGATAAAACCGGAATTTGGGTAGATAGATAACTTCGATTAAGTTGCTTAAGGAGTGTAATCACTGTCCTAGTGAGAAGATGGATCTCTGAGCCAAGCAAATCTAGTTTTGCTGGCTCTGTATTAGCCTGTGCCCTGCCACCAGCACAGCCGAGCGTGTCTGCAGGTGGGGCAAGCTCAGCAGCCACCTGTCCTAACCCCCTCACTCATACTACAGCTGATTCACTCTGGTACTTTTTTCCTGGTGGGATATCCTGATCTGGTTTTGCTACCTGGAGATTGTGAAAGCAAAAGGATCTGCTGGAGGCACTGATAATCTATGCACCTGCTGCTAAACTTAATGAATGATAGAGGAAAAAGTTGGGTACTGAGGATTTGATTTTCACTGCTGCTCTTTGTAATCAATTCCAATTCAGTTTTTTTCCTCTTCTCATTCCTTAGCCATCCTGAGATTATTTGGTTTCTGATTTTGTTATTTCCAATTTAAAATTGCTTCTTATTTAAATGCGTTCTTATGGCATTGTTACAATTTCTTTAATTACACATTGGCAATGTTGCTTTGGCTTGGTCAATAACGAAGGGCATTTTTAATGGGTTGATGCCTGTGAAATATGTGCTGGTGCTCTTTGGAGGGGAATAATTTACCAGTACAAGTCATTATGCATTCTGTTAAAAACACAAACTGGACATGTGTTCCTGGCCTCATCATCCATCACAGCGTAAACACTGAGTGAGCCACAATCCCAGCAGAGAGACTGAAAGCAATTTATAAAAAGTAAATAACAGTATTGATCAATTCACCTTTTTATCACTGCCCTGTCACCACTGCCAAGCAGTGTTTTCATTTTGAGTTTCTCCCCCACTACATGCTTCTACCTTCACAAGCTGTTGATTTATGGAGCCTTCTCTGGGCCACTGGAGCAGATTTGAGCTAACTTTTGCACTGGTAAATCCACCAAAAATACAAATGTGTCTGAAAAAGGGTCTCTTCCACCTAAAGTAGCTTGCCCTGGCAGATGGAGGCCTCAGTCAGGATGCCTGCTGAGAATGAGCATGGGTTGTTGCACGCCAGCTCCTGCCTCCACCTCTTCCCTTGGCTTTCTTTGCTGCCATTTCCATTTCACACACAGGAAACCAAAACCCAGAGGCAATGCTGAGTGTCCAAACTGTGTCTTCCTGCAGCAGAGTTCCTGAGACAATGTCCTTTGAAGAGAAATAACCACATTAAAAGCAGAAATTAATGGATAAAGAGGCTTTACTTGTCTGTGCAAATGTCTTAATGCCAAAGACCACAGCCCTAATTGCGTCGTTTAGGTTGGTGCTGTTTTAATTGTAGGCAAATTACAAATTGTCTATTCAAAATCTCACCAGGGATTCATGTATCTAATGGCTCTGACCTCCACTGAGCCACTCCTTCAGTGAAATTGCAGCTCTCTCAGCATCTGACAGGCAGCTGTTGCACAGAAAAACATTATCACCCTGCCTGAATGGCCCAGGATGGTTAAAAATGTGAGTCTCAGGGGTGCACAGGGCAACCTGATCCCAGGAGACAGGCAGGAAGCCCATCTGGACACTCTGCTGGGGTGCCAGAAAGGGCTTTGGGATGCCAAAGTTTAATTAATGGAGTCAGTAACTACAGGTTAATAGCATGAACAGCAAGCCTCTGTTCTGTGCTAGGAGATTTCATTATCTTAACCTTGTGTCTTATGCCTCTTGAGAGAACATGGTTATTCATTAAGTCTCTCTAACTTACCCTTCAGATTTGATGGTTTTATAAAGCCTTTCCATTTTACATTAAGTAATTATGTAATGTGATGATCCCCCATCCCTGGTAGGATGGGTGGGGTTGGGTGGGGCTTTAAGCAACCTGGTCTAGTGGTTCCTGTTCCATGAGTGGAACTAGATGATCTTTAAGGTCCGTTCCAATCCAAGCAATTCTATGATGATTCTGTGGTGAATATTTAGAACATTTTACATTTACAAGGGCTGCCATTTATTAAAGTTTGAGTTCTCTGTTGGTAGGAGCAGTTGTATGCAGTTGTATATGGTTCTTCCATTTAACTCAGATCTCAAGAAAATCTGGTCTAAGAGCAAAACTTCTAAAAAAAGCCTGCAAACAAAACCCAGAATAATTTTTCCTTAAAACTTGCTTTTTTCTCTAATGGATAAAGCACTTGGTTTGTTACCCTTGCTTCTGTCATGGGAAGCTTGTGCTGTGTTCAGTGCTGACACCAACTGTGGAGCTACAGAAGGACAAGGTCTCGTTCTCTGCTCAGAGACTGACTGTGTGCAGGATCCCCCCAAGTGTCACAGGACTTGCAAGGCAGACGCTGAGACAAACATAAATTCTGCAGAGCTCAAGGCATGTTGTTGTCTATATTTGCTTGCTTGCTTGCTTGCCTTTTTTTTCTTTGCTCTCTTGGTGTTCACCATCTCTGGACATATTGTTCAGCTGTGGCTTGGTCAGGTTAGAGATGGCCGTCCCAGCCCACCACCAGGACAGGTTAGGATCCTCCCTAACCCCTTTCTGTCACACTGCCTCTGCTTTGAAACTAGTAAACAAACCTTGCAGTGAAAAGTGTTTCTGGAAACCTGGATTGTTTTGACAGAACCAGGCTAAGGAGTGATTAAGCATACAGCAGTGCCACCTGACCCAGGGCTTGGGGTGTGCTCACAGGGTCCTCCCTCTCTACTGCTCGGACACCACTCTATACACCTCTGTCAGCAGCAACTGTATGTCCTATACTGAAAAGGAGAGCAACAATAATAATTATTAGAGTGACATCTCAATCCATGTGCTGTTTGTCCATGATGAGTGGCCTTCTCAGTCAGTGTGGGGATTTCTGCATTGATTTTGCCTGAACATTATTCCCAGTGCTCAGCTCTGCCCAGTGTCTCATCCTGTCTGCAGTCTGGTCCATGCTGTGGACAGGTTCAATATAGGGGAAATCCCTCTGGGAATCTTCACAACACATCTCTCTCCCTTAGATCTGCAGTCAGAAGCCAAACATGAGTGTCCAGTCCAAAACTGTCTGGTACCAGGCTCCAGTAAAACATGGGGAAAAGATTTCCTCCAGACTTTGTACCATTCAGCAGTCACATTGCTGTGACTATTATAAAATCTGCCCTGTGCTGTCTGACCTCACTGTGGTTTTCAGCACTGCCACAACTGAGATTGGCTGTCTTCTCACTCTCTTTAGTACAGAAGATTTGGTTATTTCTGGGAGAGGATATCCTTAAAGGTGTTGGGTTAGACATATGTTTTTAAATCTCACAAATGAATGTAAACAACAGAAAAATCTAGAGCAGAGATGTCAGTAAACACTTATTATATCTGACTCTCTGGGTGCTCTCTAACTGCTGTTCAGACAGGTGGATCTCTGTGTGTTTGGTGCCACGTGCCTCACAGATATTTTAATCTCTGCCCTGCACCTGATATGTTCAGAGGCTGTGAGTTTCTTTCTTCCCACACAGGTTTTGTGAGAAGCTGAGAAGCTCTGTCAACATTAAATGAGGCAATGCAATTCTCATAGCAAGGCAGGAGGGAAGGATGCAGGGCGGAATGGATGCTCTTTCTTGGTGTATGTTTGGCATGTGGTTGACAAGGAGGTCAGGAGTTTGAATCATAAATCTCTCTTGGGTATCTCAGGAGGGCAGCAGGTCTTGCAGGCAAGTTTGAAAATGTAAGTGCTCCCAGAGATGTGTACTCACATCTTGTGGGCTGAAAAAGTTATCAGGGTCAGCCAGGAGATAAGAGTTGGGAACCACCCACCCCTTCAGCTCCAGCACAAACCACCCGTGATTCATCCAGTTGTATGATTAAATGCCCTAGAGAGCTGAACCAGCTGGAAAACTGCGCTTTTTTCCCTGGGTTATTTTCCACCTGGAAAATTTTACAGCCCACTTTACTTGAAGAACATGGAAATGCTTGTAGGGAGCATGGGGCTGAGCTGGATGCTCTCCAGGCAGCAGTGCTAATTCTGACTGCAGCCATGGCCTTTGGCTCCCTTGTCTTGTGTGTGAGGGGTGGTAAGGGATGTTTGACAGTGCTGGGATTGGCAATGCCCGCTCTTGCTGCTGGACACCACATGTCCTCTCCTTCAGGAGTCCAAAGAAAGTTACCCTGGGCAAAGGGCAACTGAAAACTTTGCAGGGATTGATGTTTTTTTCTTTCTTTCTTTCTGGAGAGGCTTCCAGATTTCAACAGTGAAGCATCATTTTGTGACAGGAATATAAATCCTTTTCTTGTGGCTGCTTCTCCCCATTAACCATCCACTATCCCTGTCCTGGACAGCAGACTCAACACTAGTCTTTGTACCATGTGTCTCTTTTGCAGCTGCAAGCAGAAAGCTTGGGGATCCTTTGATCATCTCTGACATCAAGAAGGGGAGTGTAGCACACAGGTGAGTGCAGGATTTTCCATCTGTCAAACCCATTGCAAAATAGCCCTTCATGATTGTTAGAATGTCTGCTAGAGAAGTTGAATGGAGCCCAAGCAGTAGCACTTGGGTCTGGATGTTTCCCGAATCCAAGGAGATCTCAGCACTAGAGGTTTTTCTTAGACTACAGTAGGGTTTGCAGTAAAAACTGTATCTGTATTGAAGCCAATAGAGTTGAGCTGATGGAGAAGGTGACCAGGGCACTGGTTTAGATGTCTGCTGAGTCTCTAGGAGATGGATGTTTAGCATTTAAGAGCATATGGTAAAGGGCTTCATGTATCCCAGGAGATGCTATGGCTCATCAGGTAGTTTGCTATGTCTCAGCTCCTGCTTTGGTGAACAGATTGAGTGAATTGTGGGCACTGGCGGAGAACTGTGCAAATAACTCAGCTTTTATTGACTTCCCCTCTGATCCCAACCTCATAGCAAGGCGTTCAGAGGAATTTAGTGTGGCTGTGTGACTGATTTCTAAGAGTGCTCATACAGGAGTTTCCATAAGGGGTAGAATATTTGTCAGTTAAACACCAGGCATTTTCGGGATTGTATGTTACCCAGAATATTTATTTAATGTTCCTGGCTGGTTCTGTGTGGATACATGTTCTACATAAACTTCCTCTCTTTAAAATTACAGGTGTCCTATACTCAGCTCATGGTTGTTTTCCAGAAAAGATCAAGGACAGTAAAAAGTTAATATTGTAATTTCTACTGCAGAACTGAGTGTGTTGTGGGATCTGAAAGGCAAATACAAATGTGCTCTTAGTTTTCTTTTCCTCTCCATGTAGAACTGGCACCTTGGAGCCGGGAGACAAGCTGTTAGCCATTGATAACATCCGACTTGACAATTGCTCAATGGAGGATGCTGTGCAGATTTTAAGGCAGTGTGAAGACCTGGTCAAATTGAAGATTAGGAAGGATGAAGATAACTCTGGTACAGAAATCCTGATGCAAACTGGTGCCTGTCCACTGTAATGACATTTCCCAATAGGTAGTGCAAACTAACAAAGATAAGGGCTGCTGCTGTCCGGTCACCACTTTCCAATTGATTATAGTCTATTTTTGTTATTCTGCCCTTAAGTGACATCCGGAAGGTTAAAATGCTATTTGGTATGAGTGTCACTGAACACTTCTGGCTTTTGCTTCTAGATGCTGCAAGTCTTTTCTATGGCTACTTTTATTTGGGAAATGAAAAGAATTCCTGTTTTCTCTTTCAGACGAGCAGGAGACAACTGGTGCAATTATCTACACGGTGGAGCTGAAGCGATACGGGGGCCCTTTGGGAATAACCATCTCCGGGACAGAGGAACCTTTTGATCCTATTGTCATTTCAGGCTTGACTAAACGAGGGCTGGCAGAAAGGTGAGGTTTGGGGGCAGAACAGTTCAATTGATTTGAAAAGGGGTCTTGAACCATGCCAAGTTTCCTCTGCTGTCGTAAACTCTTCTTTGGTATCTCAGTCTGCTAAGAAGGAATGATGCTCTGAGGGTACCAAGTGACATGAAGCAGGATAGTGGGGGCTGTACTGCCGGGGCAATGAGAGAGACACTTCAGGAAAAGTCAGATCCAGTGAGTCAGGTGAATTCTGCAGCTGGGAATACATATTTATTTGCCCCTTTTCCACAGGGGTACTTCCTGGTCTGGGATTTGCCATGCACACCCTGTGTCAGGAGAGTGCCCAACCTGCCTATGAAACCATAGGCAGTCCATATATGAAATCATAGACTCAGTCCAGGACTCCCCTGTTACTAAGCTGGCTTATGGCCATTGCAGTGGTTTGTCCTGCTGAAACCAGGGGTCTCAGGTGTCTTCTGACCTCTTCTTTCTTGTTGCTCAATGTGATACATGTGCAGGATCTCAGTGCAGGTTGGTGTGCCCAAGCATCAGACATTTATACTGAATAAATGTAGGAGCAGGTTTACCTTCAATCACCGGGGAGGTTACTGTGTGCCTGGGTCTGAATATATGTGAATGTGTGGGATTTAAAGGACCAGGACATTCCTGAGTGTATAAGGTGGAACTGAGTCATACACTCTATCTTAATTAATCTTTCTATACGGGAGCTGTGACTTGTAAATAGATCATTTCAGCAGCCCTGACTCATGCTTCTCTAAGGGTCTTTTACTTTGTGCTGCCTGACAGGCAGAACAGCAACAACAACAAAAAAAACCAAACTCTGAACAAACTGGTGTAAAGTGCAAGACCTTGG
>VZUA01005485.1:1058-20125 GCA_013401035.1 Horornis vulcanius
TTATTTTTACTAGTACTAGCCAAAAATGAACTATGTGCACAGATCAAGTCTCTCCTATGGATAAAGCAGTATATCTGCATTGGAAACTTCCAATTATTGGAATGAAAACACACAGTTGTCGATCCAAGCAAAGTGTTTAGGGAAGAAAGTGTCCCTGTTTGACTCCATTTATTACTTTCCAATAGCCTATCCCAGTCAAATAACAACTGTATTTTATGATATTTAAGATGTAAAAATCCATCAGAAAGCACAATAAATTTATCTCTCATGCAGTAATAACAGTAGCACTAGTGCAAAATACTTGCAATAAAATTTCAATCCATGGGAAACGCACTGGAGTTCAGGGTTTTTTTGGAGACTCAAAAGCATGCCTGGTTTTGTTATAAGCTTCAGGACTCAGGTGAAGAGCACTGAGACAATTTGCTTTTCATCTCACAGCTCTTATATGAAATCAGTCTCTCAGTGGCAAAAATACTTCCTCTGACTATAAGAAAAAGAGAAAAAATTGGCTTTTTTCAGATTCTACCAAGGCTGTTCTGCATTTTTTTGTAAAGTAAAGTGTAGTAAATCTCAGTGACACCATAGAAAAATTCAAGATTCTTGTAATTGTTCTACTGCAATGAATAATCAGAGACCAAACATTGTGTTATTATTACCAGTTATGTCTCTGATGCAATCTGCATTTATTATTCTCCAGGTTTGCAGAGAACAGAGACTTGCTTGGAAGAAATGCAAGCTTTAGTTTACAACAGTGGAGTTTTCTTCTGTGCCACCATTCCCTTTGCGCTGACGGTGTGTGGGTGTGAGAAAAGTCACTGGAATAGAGCTCTCTCAAAAGTGCCCCTGATGGCTCAAGTTTTAGCTTTCTTGTTTTTCAGATTCTGTGTTGCCTAGGGGTGTACTTCTGAGCCTCAATATTAAGCGCCAGTAAGCTCTCTTCACAGAGCAGGGACACAAAACAAATCCTTCTCCTGCTAAAGACCAAGGACAACTTTCAGGCCCAAATGCATAAACAATGGTGGACTTAAGGAAGGAACAAGAAGGATGGGACCTCACAACCTGAAGCTGTAATTGGACAATTAAACCCCAATATGCAAATGGACCAAAACTTATAAGAATGTAAGACCTCATGACTGGTCAGCCGTTTTGTAACCATTCTTAATCTACCTTGGGTGTAGCCCTGGTCAGGCTCCTGTCCTGCCCAAGGTGGATACTGGAGGCCTTTCAATAAATTCCTACTTTATTTTCTAGCTCTGTCCAGTTTCTGTTTTAGGTCAGGCTTCCAAGGCATCACCCCCCCAAAAAATAATCAAATGAAGTTGTTTTTTTTTTTCCTGAACTGCATTTCTACATTTACATCAGATCTTTTCTTACATAAATGAACAAACTGGAATTACTACATTGCCACTTAAGTAAATGATGGGTATTTTTCTATATAAGGCCATCTTCAGTCTCGGAGAAAAAACTAGTAACAAAAAATTATAATACCTCCATATTTATGCCTTCTTTGTCTACCATTTTTACTGAGGTTCAATTAAAAATAATTACCCCATTTTGAGGGCTGGAGAGCACAGCTGATGAAGAACAGCACACCATGCCAGCCAAGCATTCATTGCTTGGATGTGAGTGAGGGCAGCAAAGGCTGAGGTGTGAGAGTGACCAACAGCCACCAGCACAATAAAGCTGCAAAATGGGCAAATGGTGTGCCAGAGTGCATCAGCCAAGGCATTTCTGATTCATATTCTGGCAAGTACACATGCAACCTCATCCAACACACTCTGCACAACTGGCCTTAACCACCTTCATGAAACCAGAACTAGTGCAAATAAGAGATACAGCGATGAACAGGAGAACAGAGCTCTTATCTCAGGAGGAAAAAAGCCTTGCTGAGACACATGGAAAAGGAAAACTGAGAGTGAGAGAAGGCAGAAAGAGAGAAGAGCAATGTGAGGGAAATACCAATATTAACAATAGCTAACAATTACATGCTGGCTATAAAGAAATCTGGACTATGAAAAATGTCCCTGGGAGTAACAGGGAGAAGGAATTGCTTCCCAGCAGGAAGAGCATCAGAAAAACAACAGACCTCCCAGGGGAAAACACACAAGTGAATGAAAATCCCTCAGCCTGGTATTGAGAGGGCTCTTGATGAAGTTATGAAAGGAGCCATGTGGTGTGCTTGCCTATCATAGCAGGATAATGGATTCGGTGACCCAGCAGACCCCTCTGATTCTTATGGTCATATAACAGCAATAAAGCAAATTGCCTGTAGCTTTGTCACTTGGGTCATCTATCAGACAAATGAGGATCTTGGACCGCAGATCTGAAACATGCACCCCAGTGCAACAGCCGTATGTTTTGGCATGCCCCACTGGTATTCCCTGGTGCTGTGGGAGATGTGTGCTGGATGAAGGACACCAGACATCTCTTTGGCCCACCCCCTCTCTGCTCTGTCCTCCTCTTGCCAGTCAGTGTCCCTTGCTGCTCCTCCTCCCTGGGCCTGCCTGGGAAACCTGGCTGGGGGCAAACTCCAAGCCTTGCTCCCTGAACAGCCAAGATGCCAAAGGAATCTCTACCCAAAGACCACATCCAAGGCAATCTGGACTACCTAAGGCAAAGTAACCTCTGGAGATCCTTGTGCAGTGCACAGGTGCCTTTTGAAAGCTGCTGGCTTTTGAAAGCAGTTTAACTTTCAATGGCCTAGAGTAAGGGGTCTTTCTAAATAAAAATGTCCATGTAATAGTAATGAGCCATAACTTTATTAATGCCAACCAAGCTTGCTTAAATATTATCATAAATGAGCATATAAATAGCTAAGTAAATGCAAAGATATTTCAGACCTCCACAGGGGACATTAATAATGATAACCTCACTCCGGCGAGACCCTGAAGACTCTACTCAAAACTTAAGGTTTCCTTAGCAAAAATAAATTGATTCAATAGAGATTTATTTACAGAAACCTACTTTTAGTACAGAGGACTTCTAACACTATTACTCTGGCTATATAATTAGTGAGTAAAACACATATACTAATGAGCTTGAAGGTAGAACTCAAGTGTTTTACGGATGAATGGTTCACCCCTCCTTTCTGTAAAGATTTTACACTCTGTACTTTGCTAATTTGTGATACTGGGAAGCAATTTCTTTCCTTTCACTCATTACATGTCCACAAAGGAATAGAAGATTAACTCTCACTTCACCAGCCTTCTAAATACTTGTAATTTCAAACCAGTCTCTAGTGCCTTTTGGTGATAATAATCCTTGATATACCATGTCAGCACAACTATGAAATTAAAGCACGTTACGGCAAAATGCATTCCAACACTGTTAAAAGTTCTGGCCTCCCACATGGAATGAATCATTACAGTATTAAGTTTTATTTTGGCTTTGCTGTCAAGTTCTCTGCTGCAAAAAACTGCCGAGGGTTTTATAATGGCTCCTGTCACCTTGCACTCAATGGCCTTGGAAACACATACTGCTGACTTCAGCTACAGCTTTATCCATAATTTCATCCTAAACAACCCCGAGCCTATAAAAGCCAAAGAAAAATAATTCCCACTTTATTATCATACTGAACATATCATGTTCTTGAAATAAACCAGCATCATGAGAATTTAATCCTCTTTCAACTTCCCATAAATGTCATCAATCAGAAAACTGTCAGCTCAAGTGTGACAAAAATCCTGCTTCCATTCTCCTGAGACCCTGGTGAAATGGGTATTATTAGCCCATTTTCTCCTCTAAAGGGATCTGGTACAAAAGAGTGAATCATCAAGAAATGCAGTCTCTAGCACAAGATCAATATTGATACATCCCTTGTTGAGATGCTTTAAAACACTACCCAACATATGGCAAAAACCTTTGTGGCTTTCCAAAGTCTGGTTGAGAAAGGGAAAACTGGCTTTGTGACTTCAGCAGGATGTGACAGAGCCTTCTTGCTGCAAAACTGATCCATATGTAATAACCATGTGTGCAAAGTCTCTGCTTTTCCCTCCCAATTCAGAAGTAGACAATGCTTGTCCAGACTTTTGCCAGTCAATCACCTAAAGATCCTTCTACTCTTCTGTGTCTAAACACAAACTGACTATCAAGCAGTCTGGGATATTTCAAAACATCTCTACTTGTGTCAGGTTGCTTAGAAAGATGATAAATTCATAGCATGATGTGCTAGAGACACAGTTTTCCCCATTTGGAAATACCTATCTTGAAAGGGCTGCAAAACATTTTCTCCAAATTTTGTAAGAAAATTAATTTGATCCCATCCATGAAGCTATAAACTGAGCAAATTTAATACACACTTCTTCTTTCAAGACTTGTTTTGCATGGAGGAGGATTTAAGTCATTTTAAGAAAAGGTCCCAGGAGAGCATATTTGGATTGATCTATAATGTAATACTGCTCCAAAACCCCGCTCTGCTAATTTTCTCTGTTATTGTTTTACAGAAAAGAGCATTGATAGATTACTCTTATGAGCACCTGGCGTGTTTACATAATTTCCTTTATCTTGCATTTTGTCTATCAATTTATGTCTGTTTACAGGGACTTCAACTTCCTCAGTCAACACAGACAAAATATCCATACTTATCACACATGGATTTTCTTGAAGCTTATGCAAAGAAATTTTCAGACTAAGTTTATAAACCAACCCAACCAATCCATGTTGGAAATGTCAACAGGCAGGCCCAAAGACAAAAGCACTGAGACAGAAATTCCTGCCTGGGGTCACTTCCCACAGTGTAACACAGATGACAGGAGATATCCAGTTATCCTCCACTTCTGCCATCTTTCTTTCCCAGAGCACCAGGGATGTTGGGGCTAAGCACAGGCTTAGGAACACAGGCTAAGGGACATTAAAAAGATTCCCTGTTTTTCTGAACATGTCTTGGGGCTCCTTTGTAAACTATTTCTTTGTATAAAATGGCCAAACTCCATGCAAGATGGGCTGATGTATGAATGCTACAGCAACCTTAAGAATGACTTCATAGAGAATGACCCATTTCTTTCATCAGTCATTTCAAATGTCATCATGATTACTAAAAGCTAAACCAATAACATCCGTCTAGGAGCTAAACTGAAAGACACACAGGATGTTGACTGAAATCAAACTATCTACCAACTGCTGCAACCCCCAAAATTTTGGTCACTAAGCAGTAACTGACATTTTATGCTTCTTTGAACTGTGACTTCTTTTGGCCATCATCTTTCCTACGCTCCTCCAAGCACAGAAGCTGCAACCATCTGACAGTAATTGCCATGACAACTGATGCTGGTCACAAGAGGACAAAAGACAATACGGCCAGCAAAATTCAATAAGCAACGTAATGAAGTCGAACACATCACAGGAAGTTAGTTGTGGTTTCATGGTATGGAGAGTGAGCAATCTGGAGGATCCCTTGAGTGTCCCACGGCTATCCATGTCCCAGCCTGGAATATTTACATATGCTGCTGAGGGTGACCTTATTGCTCTGGATGGGATGGAGAGAAGATGCAGAGGAGCAAACTATAAGCTTGGAGGAGAAAGGCAGGAGGCTGATGTCAGAGAAGGGTGGTTTGAAGTGAGCAGATTTGCAGACAGTATGGCTGGAAAGGCCATTATAACACTTAGCCTGGCCTACAAAGAATGTCACACTGATGTAGGAAAAGCCAGAGGAAAATTTTCAGAGCACAAATCAGGATTAGGCACCTTCTTCCTATGCATTTTCGACTTCCTAAGTTTTCAGCTTACTGGACTTCACATCATCTGAAGACAAAAATCTATCAAGTTCTAACAATATTGAAAAGAAAAAAAGCACACTTGTTTTTATCTATTCAAGTTCTAATAACTAAGGAAATGCTTAATTATAAGCACAGGTTAACTGCACGGCATCATTATAAGGCTGATTTGGAGTTGCATGACTGAATTAACTGCATCACTTACCTTCAGGTTTCTTTGATGTGGGACTTTAATTCAGACTTTCATCATTTTATGATTACTGATTCTGGAGCTATTATAAGCATTTTTTTTATTTCTTTCTATCAAATAATAAGTTTTCACTTTCAACTCTGACAAAGATTTCAGTTTCTAATGACATTCAAGTATCCAGCTGGCTCTAGATAATTTAGCTAACCACTGTGTTAGCATGGAGCAGACAGGCTAGGTAAGGAGAAGTGGTGTGCTAAGAGGAGAAGTTCTGATTGACAAGGCCTTTGCACGATCTCCTCCTATTTTTTAATTTTTTCCCCATTTTGAGTCAAAAAATAATCCCTGAATATCATAAAATTCCCCCCTTCAACCACAAATGACTCCACTTGGTTAAAACCAAGCCTGGAAACAGAGCTGAAATTTGTTTAAGAAAACTCAAATTCAGAGCAGGCAATAAACCCCCAGCTAGGAAACAATTCCCTAGAAAAACAAATGTTGCCAAGAAAGCTTCCTGCAGTCCTGCTGTCAGAGCACAGTGACTCAAGGCAAGCACCACTAACTAAACCCAAATGGAAGTGATGCAGACAGCCAGAGAGAACAGTAGACAGAAATAAGGACCCTTTTTACCCAGATGCAATGTTTGTGTTAGTGCTGATAGTACAGCAAGAGGCTCAGGAAGTCCAGCATCAGGCCTACAGAGAAAAATCCTTTGGTTTGCAGGCAGCACACAAGGTATTTCACCATATCCAGGAACATTAAATCATCAGTTTTACCTGCAAGCATCGGAAACTGAACTTTAAGAAGGCACCTCCGGATAAGAACAAACTATCTTGTTTATCCAGATCAATGTATCAGTGCAGGCCTGCAGCATTTCTCCTGCTGAATAAAGATCTGGCACTATTTACACAGAGATAACCTGCACCACTACTATTAAGATTCAGCTCTGTGATAATTCCAGGTGTATGGAATGGGCTATATGAGTGATCTAAAGGGATGTAACATTTGAAAAATTTTAGCAAGGAGCTTATCATTGCCTAAGCAAGATGAAGGACTGGCATCTATACTTTTTCCTCAATTCAGAAAAAGATATTAGTGGGTATGCAATGCCTGTGGGGGATGAGAAAGCTTCTCTGTGAGCAAGAAAATCTTCCAAACTGAACCTGAAATGCAGCACTGCAGGAATCATCTTAAATTACAATAAGCTGAAAAGCACACAGCATGGTCTGCTCCCAGTCCTGCCAGCCTAGGACAGAAGTCTCCTGCTGAGAGTCTTTACCCAGGCCTTATTTTCAACACAAGCAAAAAGATGGTGACAGTTCAGCCCCATGAATGGACAAACCACTTACACCTCTGAGAAACAGGGGAAAAACAAGGAAATACAAAATCCTCACTTTTTCACAATGAGCAATGGTACTGACCCCAAACACCAGTTTTGTTTCTGAGGATGTTTGGAAACCCCTACCCCAAGAGGACTGGCACTCAGAGCCCTCGGGGCACCTCCTGGCCCCAGAGTGTGCCCAGCCACCCTGTGAGTAACTCCCCTGCACCCACCCAGGGCTTCACCCCACAGGGTGCCCCCACAGCCCACTGTTCGGCAGGGCAAGGAACAGCAGGCTGCTACACAACCCTGAAGCAGCCAAAAGGGTCCGTGTTAAGTGAAGCAGCATAGGAAACACTTGGGGCAGAAAAAAGGGAACAGGCAGTGGTGCCAAGGCACCAGGTAATTTGAAATAAAGCTGGCAGGAGCGAGAGGAAGGAAGCTGTGCCTGTGCACAGCTTGCAGCTGTGCCAGCTCTGCAGGCCTGCTACCTCCCTTCATCTCGGCTATTGCAGCGCTCCATGAAAGCAGAGAGTCTACTTCTCTTAAACTCAGCCTTTAAAAACACTCCAACACCAAAACCACCCTGGATTTCTTCCATCAAAGAAGGCCTCAGAGCAAGTAAGCAGTAAACCACTGGTAAAAGCTGAGAAAATATCAATCTGAAAACAGCTGGTGGGAGAAGCAAGGGCTTTGCTCGGCGTCCAAGCGATTTGTGGGGTCAGCTTGGACACGTTGTTCATCCCCCTGAGCTGACAGTCCTGCAGCAAGCTGGAGTGACAGACCCTTCACTTGCAAAACCAAGCAGAAGGACAGGGTATCGCTGCACACTGCTCTGCTCTCTGCTACCAAGCTAGCCACACACACAAATATTTCATTTTGGAACTGAGAATAAAACATAGCCACTGCTGCCAGCACAGCTCACATATACTTATTTACATATACAACCACAAATATATTTTTTCTTGTGTTAAATGCCTGCCAGTGGTTCTTTCTGAAACCCTGTATTTTCAAGAGGCCTTGTAGGTTTAATCTGGAGCAAGATTGCTACTCCTAAAAAATTAAAAATGACTGTTGTAGGTGTTTTAACTTCAGAGGGACATGAAGAAGATCAAGAAACTTTCACTTCCTCAGGGCTTTAACCATGCTTCTTTTTCAATTGCTTTTCTTTTATGGATTTTACAGTTTCCTCCAGATTGATATAAAATGGAAGGACACAGGGGAATTTGATGATGCGGATGAAGCCCAATGGCTTTTTGAAAGCCCTGATTGCTGCCCAGGTGTGACTGTCAGAGCTGACACGTTTCTGTAGCTTTGCATAGCACTTCACAGTGTAAGAAAAAGAAATGAACATAAATTCCCTGTTTCATGGGGACCTTAATCTTGAGCCTTACATCTAAATTATGCCAAAGGCATATTATAGGATTAAATTCTCTCATCAGCTAAACCAGTATAAATCTGGAGTAATTCCATGGTCTGAAGATCCACTGCTAATTAACTAAATCCCCCCAAACCCACGGAAATTAATACAGCCAAACAATTTTAAAAATAAACTATCTATTTCTGATTTACCTCAAGGCTCGCTTCTTTACAGTTTCTCTCATGTGTTGCTGTAGGAATATCCCAGACAAAGCCAAAAAAACCCAAAAAAACAACCCCCCAAAAAACCCTAAACCATTCTGTGTCAGGAATTTCTAATCTCTGCTCTTAAGGCTGCAAAACAGTGCTAATGACTCTGCTGTTTTTCTCTCCAAATATTACTGTAATGGAGTTTGTTTGTTCTTTTTTAATTAAAAATAATTGAATTTTTAATTAAATAAACAAACAAATCCTAACATAGCTTATCTGTCTTATCAGCTTTCTGTAGGAATTTGATCTCTTTGAGATACTGATAATCTCTTTGGTCCTGTAGAGGCATCCCACCTATGAAACTGCAGCCAATACAGTTATTTTTCCTTTTAATGCTTGTCACCAGCTGAAACCTTTCTGCATTGGTGGAAGCAGCTGGAGCATGTACTTATCTACAAAGCCAGGTAATTAGGTGGCAGCTTTTCTTCACTGCTTTGAAAATTCAGCTGTTAGGCTATTCTTTCAGCTGAAGACAAAGAAGCAAATAGAAGGAAAAAAAAATTCAATTGCAGTAAGGATGAAAGGATCATAACCTTTCCAAGCAAGTGTACTTCCCTTGGCTCAGGCCTTAACTATGAGGGCTTTCTGAGTGAACTGGCAAAGCCTGAGCATGCTATTATGAAGCACATGCAAGAGGGAGGTGTGCTCATATTCCATGACAAATTATTGCCACTAGGACTTAATCAGGAGTGTAAGCACATGTTCCAGATAGGCCAAAACCCCGTGTGATGTTTTTCTGTGACTATAGCAGGCTTCTTATTAAAACCCCTCTATTGAGAGTGATCACAAGAGGAATATGATAAAGCATTTGATTAAGAGGAAGTCCAAGTACGATGTACTTTCCTGATTTACTACCAGACAACTGAAGAGTGCCATTATCAATACCTTGCATACAAGCTTGAAAGAGCAAACTTTTTCTGATTAATTCTTTATATTGGGTTATAAATCCTGCCTTCCCATTCTCCTTCTTAAAAAAAAAAAAAGAAAAAAAAAGAAAAAAAAAAAGTTGGTCATTTAAAGCATCTACTTCTGTTCATTGACTCTAATTTTATTCTGCCTTATCTATTGTTCTTTCTGAGAAATTTCAATATTCTGGTTCTATATAAGACTTTTCCCTTAGTCAGGAACTGCAGTCTGTCATAACAGCAGTCAAGGCAGTTCATTCTGGCAAATGCATGTCAGAAAAGGACTGCTGTGACTTTGAAATATTGAAAGTGACTGATAACATAATGTGTGAAGCAGAATAAATGCATAGAAATGGAAGTTTTAGCTGAGCAGTCAAAGTATGAACAAAATACAGTGTCAGAGCTCTGTCCTGAAAGCTCTCCGTGCAGGTGGTTACAATGGAAAATTACTAAATGCACTTTGCAAAGGTGTTTTATGAATAAAATGGCAAACACAGTTTTTCCTTGGCCATATCATCATTTCTGTCTGCTTGCACACCATGTTTAAGTGGAAAACTTGGGTCTGGAAAGGCATTTGGTTTTTAGGACAGTCATNGAGCAGTCAAAGTATGAACAAAATACAGTGTCAGAGCTCTGTC
Source organism: Horornis vulcanius (assembly GCA_013401035.1). Taxonomy (NCBI): domain Eukaryota; kingdom Metazoa; phylum Chordata; class Aves; order Passeriformes; family Scotocercidae; genus Horornis; species Horornis vulcanius. Next base: position 11,450 of record VZUA01005485.1, read on the forward strand.
CTGAAAGCTCTCCGTGCAGGTGGTTACAATGGAAAATTACTAAATGCACTTTGCAAAGGTGTTTTATGAATAAAATGGCAAACACAGTTTTTCCTTGGCCATATCATCTTTTCTGTCTGCTTGCACACCATGTTTAAGTGGAAAACTTGGGTCTGGAAAGGCATTTGGTTTTTAGGACAGTCATCAAAATTATGATGGCTGGGATCAGGGCTCTGCTTTACTTTGGGCTAACCTAACACAACTGGCACTAAAGCAGAACATAAACCACATTGTTGCACATTGTGCAAACAAGAGTCTCCAGCATTATCCAGCTGGTGTGTGTCAGCAAATGCTTTTGTCTGTTTTGACCCTGCAAAGCCTCTCTGCCACCACGAAGTCTTTTTTGGGATTTGGGCAGAGGTCTTTCCAATTTCATGATAGCTCATTACCAGAACATTTTTTCCTCAAGACTACAGAGGAGTCAGAGAATAAAGGCTTCTCCACCCCATTTTCATCTTCAAATTAATCCAAACCTCTCTATCCACTGCACTTTGATGTACTGGTGACTGTGCTGGGAAAGCTGTTGGGCTTCCCCTCCCAGTTTCCTCATTAATTCCTCAGGGAGAAGCCTAGAGCAACTTACCCCATGGAATTGCTCTGAGTCACAGCAGAAGACCTCTCTGGATAGATTTTTTAGATTTCTCACTTTGCTAATCTCCTCCTGCATGGAGCTAAGCAATAAGGAAGGTTTCATTTATTTGCTCTCCAATAATCACTGAGGAGCACTCAGCTCCTCCCCGTTCCCACTGCCTCTCCTGTCATTCCCTCTGTTCTTGCAAGAAGCTTTCTTCTTCCTCATATCCTATTTCAGCAAGGGAAGACAACTCTTCTAGGAAACCTGCTACCACTCCTCCTTGGCTTTACATTCTGGAGATTTTACACATGCTCTTTTTCCCTCTCCCTACCCCTGAACTTAGCTGAAGTCATAAACCAAGGCTAGCACCTTCTTTGCTTACTGATGATTCAAGAACAGGTGACAAAGAGCAGATTGGTGTTTTACAGCAGGGTAAATCTCTGCAGGCTGAGGTAGCCTCTGTTACAGCAGTTCTACTGGTGAAAGCAAAACTCTTAGCTCAGATATGGATAAATCCTTCCAGCTGTCATTCCATTAAGTTCATTTCAGCTTTGAAAACAAACTTTATTTTCAGGCCTTTTATTTTTATCTGGAAAACAGGACTAGCTGAAAACGAGCTTTATGGTCCAGCTAAAGGTTAATTACTTTTTAAGGCAACAAACTGGGTTAGCAAAGATCTATTACTCTTTGCTCTTTTGCTACTCTTGATCATTTTAACTGAAATAGGCTGAGCAGTGTTTTGAGGACTGAGGCCAAGAGCCAGGAACCTTTGGCAGATAGCACTGGTGTGGGGTAGGTGGGCTAAATCCTTACTTGTAGTTATTTTGGTTCTATCATCAAGGCAGCTGCATGACTGGAAAAGCTTCCTATTTCCAGGAAAAGCTTTGCCCTCGCTTTCCACCCCACTTTAAAGGCAATGCTTCTGCTCAGCTGAGCCAGAAGGAGTAGTTACACCTGTTCCTCTCAAGACTGATGCACATGTTAGAGAAGGCAGCCAGAAAAGAACAGGACAGTGTGCACTGATGGTAATCTCTGCTTCAGGAATTCATAAAAGGCAAGTTCTTGGAGGGAAGCCACTCACTGAGATTTCTTTTAGCTTTACGGTCATCAGATTTACAACCAAGCAGTTCCAGACTCTGCAGCCATGCACTTACTTACTCCATAAAACTTTAAAACACATGAACAACTCAGCTTACAATAAATGTCGCTTCCATATAGTTGGATGAGCAACACTGTTTCCAGTGACTGTACTGCACACCTCACTGGGTAATATCTAGCCATTTTACACGCCAAGTCTGAGGTGCCTAAGGCTAGAAAAGTGGATAGAAAGTAGTAAGAAATAGCTTGCAAAGTGCTCTCTACTGGTAATTTAACACATCACAATTAGACTGTTTTCTTTGGGGTGGTTCATGGGTAATGATGGGGAATTAATATGCAAAAGCATACCCTTACCTGGCTTGTCTTTGTGAAACTTTGAATGCAGGGCCCTTTCTGAAAGTGAGCATTGACTAGGAGAAAGAGAAAGAATGAAGCTGCCTTTTTCATGGTACCTTTTTTCCCAACATGCAGCGATGTTGGAAAGTTTTCCTTCACCGCAGCACTGCTTGGATGCAGAGCTGCCTTCCCATGGTGAAGCAGGCAGGCAGCTCTTTGTTGCTCATAGCTCTATGCTGTCTGAGAATGCAAGAAGATCTAATGCCTTTCCTTACAATTTTCTTTCTCATGCTTCTTCTCAGTGCTGCTACCCCACAATTCTTTAGCTTACCCCATCAATTAATGTTATAGTACATTTAAAAAGCCTTAATCTCACTGCATTTGTATGTTTGATTGAGTAATTTTTCACCATGTGTATGTAATAAACTCTAGATCTGCTGCAGAATCCTTTAACCTATATCATCAGTTAATATCACAGGAGATTAGAAAGTTGCTCAAGTCTGTGTTTCTGTAGGCATCTCCATCCTTTTCAGCTCCTAGCCAGGAATTTAGAGTGAGACCTGCAAGCACAGGTGCACACCATCAGGAATCAATAAAGCCATTTCTCCTGGTCTCCCAACGTGATGTGTGGGAGTCACAGCTTCTCTGCAGTCCTACAGCCAGCAGCAGCCCCCAGCAGCGAGATGGGGACAGGCAATAAAGCCAGGAAAACGTCTGATGGCAGTACAGGAATCTTCAACACCTGGAGCTCTGCATTAGGCAGTTAGTGGAAGAGGATGCAGAGGGGCAGTGTCAGATCATCTGGCCCTTGGGCAAAGCTTTTAGCAATGTGCTCAGACAGGATTGCAGAGCGCTGTAAGTCTGGATCAGACGCTTGTGGGCTGGGTAGAAAAAAGAAAAGAGAATAGCAGAGGGACAAAAGCTTTCTGTTAGGGCTTTCTCATGAAGTAATGGATGCCATTTTTAAAAATCAGAATAAAGCTACATCTTTTCTTATAATCCACTTGAGGTTACACGTCTTCAGCCCGGATGCAGGGGCCCAGAGAGCACTCTGCAGCCCCAGCGGGGCAGGCAGCTGGCTGAGCAGCGCTTCAAGGAGAGTTTCCTGGCATGAAGGGCAATTGCAGTTTGTCTTGGAGGACTTGGGTCAGCAAAAAGGAAGATGGACATGTTTTGGGATCAAGGGCCTGGTGCAAGTCTCAGTTTTACCCCTACAAGTCTCATGTAGACAACAAAAAATAGGATAGACTGGTTAAATTGGATGGCCAAGAAATATTACCTTGGGTGTGGTTACATTTTTTATTTAGTACCCTGGTTATCTGAGAAACTACCTTGTCACTACATTCTACTCTGAAGTTGAGGTTTTCATTAACAATAACTATATCTGAAAAAATTATGACTGGATTCTCATGTCAGATTGCTCCGAAACCTGGAATTAATTTTGATTTTTTTCTTCTCTCTCTAATGTAATTTCATTTATATGAACTTGTGATGTGATCTAAGAGCAGACTCTCAAAATGAAACTCTTCTTTTTAAATTCAGGAGTTTGCTTGAAGTCAAGTAATTCTAATTTGCGGAGTTTCTTAATTTTCTGGAATTATCAGAAAAAAGGTGCTTTGGGTGGATTTAGGTAGATTTTACTAGTTTGCACACTATATGTTTCAGAATGTTATATATACAGCTCAGAATAGGATTTTGATTCTTAACAAACTATTGAGACAAAGCAAAGTTAATCTCTTACTAAAGCACCCACTATTTTGCAGATGATCAAAGTATTTAATAATGAAAAATCCAATTATGGCATTATTGTTAGTCCTCTGAAGGGCTGGGGTATGATCCAAACCTCTTATTTTTCATATAGCTGGTAAAAGATAAGTCAGAGAGAAAGTGACACTTTCTTGGGCTTTCAGTAAAAGAATATTAAAAAAAATAGGGGGATCTTCTCAAAGAAAGGGGTATGTAGTCCCAAGGGCAGTGAAAAATAAATCAAGGTAGTTAGGAATTAAGTAATTTTCCTTGCACTGGAGTCTTTGGACATAAGTGACCTCCAAGACACAGAATGAAAATTTAAGGAGAGAGAATAAATGGTGAGGAGACAGGAAGAACACATATTTATGGCTCAGGGCAGGAACTTTCTAAGACTCAGGATTTTGCTGATGAGATGTAAAAAGGACAGGAGAATATCCATACCACTTATTTAAAGCAGCTGGATAATGATTTGCTACAGGGCAGTCTGAAATGCCATACAACGTCTCTCTTCTTTCCTTCCATAGGTTTGGATATCTGAAAGTGCACCACTTGCTGCTAGGGAGGTGTCTTTGGGCTTGCCACGAGGAAATCATTATAAGTGTCCATTTCTTTTCACCTCTTAGGACAAAAGGATGTGATTGATTTCTCTAGCAACAGCACAAATTCGCTGTGACTTTTTGTGAATGATGTCAAATTCAGACTGGGGCTTCTGCAGAACCTATATGACAGTTGGACCTTCCATACATGTTGCCCTCACATACCCCCTTCCCACAGACAACCACCAGGAATTACGGAAGTGTGGCTGCTCCTTTTGGGTACACGGACAACTTTAGGTGTCCATGACCTTGTGCTTGGCTGTGGAAATTGTTGGAACACAGCTGATGAACAAGAAAGAGTCCCACACTGTGGGCTCTAAAGGCAAGCTTGCCTTTTCTTTTTTTTTTTATTCTTCCTCTTGTCACTGCTTCCTTTTACCTAGGGGGCAGAATACACATGGGTGTTTTTTGGAATATAAGGGGTACTGAACAACTACAGCTTGATTTTTTGGTGGTTTTGGGTGCTGACAGGTTCCAGTTACTTAAGCAAACAGCTGGCTGCTGGGCTCTGCTGAGCATGGAATTAGTGCTTCCTCTCCCTTTGCCTCTAGTGTACTGTGGGGCTGGGACTGTGATGCAGGAGAAAAGTGCAAAACAGCAGAGTGAGGACATGAACAGGATTCCAGCACTTTGCTGCCACCCCTCCTTGACCCCCACCAAAAGCCAGCCACCAGCACAGTGCCTGAGCCACAGCTGCAGCACTGCAGGAAGCACAGACATCCTATGAAATACTCTGAAAAGCGTCTGCAATTATATTTATACCTCCTGGGGGTGCAATGGAAGTTTTAAAGTTTAAGTCTGAAAAGAACTCTTAACAGGTGTCAAATTTAGTGTCACCACACAGCTCCTCATGAACCAAAAGACACATCCTTTTCAAGCTCTCCTAGGAAATCTGGCAGTTCCTATTATTGCAGCCCCTGTCATTAGCTTGAAAGAAAAATATATAGAGAGGGAAAACTGGCATGCTTCCTGGAGGCTGCTGGTGCTCAGAAGGTTAAGTCTTAGTGGCAAGGGAAAGTGGACAGCAATCTACCTGAGCACATCACCTGGCTGCCTAGTGGCACGGCCAGCTGTGTTTGTTAACATTTGCAACATGAATGAAGTCATCAGGGTGGGTACAACAGGTCTGTCTTTCAAATATTACCCAGCTTATTTTCTATATTATTTGTATTACAGCCACATATCTATTTTCAGGATGGACCCCAAGCACCTGTTTTCAGAGAAAGCATTAGGCAGGGCCCGGTCACAGATGCTGTGTGGGACCCCAGCTGGCTGCTTTGCCATCCCCGTGCAGCAAAAAGCCAATCTCGTACCGCAGTCAGGCCATTCACTGCCGCTCACGTCTTTGTTTTGGCATAGAAAGGATTTTTTTGCTTGTGAAAAAGAAGGGTCTCAAAGACCCTTTTTTTACACTGCTTCCCGTTGGTGAACTTTACCACAGTGTTACCTTGACTGCAGCTCATGCTGTGTAGCTTTAGAGAGAAGGGGTGAGTGTTTACACCTCTGTCTCTTTTCCTGTTTCTCTGGGAATCACCTGAATGTTTGGAAAAGGTACTGAAAAGCTTTAAACACGTGCCTGTGCTTCCTGCACAGAGAACAAAATCTCCTGTAAGCTTGCCAGACCTTTCACAGCTGCACCCTAGGGATTAAACACTGTGCAGCTCATGGCTTTATATGAAATTTCTTAAAAGAAAAGGTCTGTATTTTCACACAAATATATTTATTTTGGGAAAGATCAAGAAGTGCCAATATATTTTAAACCAGTTCCCTGCTGCATTAAAAATGTGAAATATTCATGTGAACATTTGCTAATCCTATACAATGAATCTATTCCTCCCTTTATTTAGCATGCAGGCTGCAGCTGCTGAAGGTTGTTAAGCCTTTTCATTAGGAAGAAATGTAAGGACGATGTGTGAAAACCACATGGATGTAAACTTAAGGAACAGTACAGAAGGGCGTTAAGAGCAAGACCTTGTAAGCTGCCTTGAAAGCCTGATTTCTCTGTCATATGTTTGATCTTATATGGTCTTTCACTGCTTTAAACTGTAAATTTCTATATATGGACATAATTAAAAATGCTATATAATATGCTCTCATAATACAGAAATAAGAATATAAGCACAGCAGCACACACATTTTCAGAATATATATCTCAGGCTCTCTAAATTCTGCAGGAGGCAGTATCACTCCAAGCAAGTTCCAATTTCTCTGCTCAGCCATTATTCCTGCTAATGTAATGAGTTATTTTCTCACCAGTGCTAATTTCTGCATATACATCCAGATCCTCCTGTGGCCCAATATCTGACAAATAATCCCTTTCTTCATATACCTGAACTCTGACAACTTTAGCAGGAAATCAAAAATGGGTGCCTATGATCCCTGGTTCCACCAGGGGACAACATATGACCTTGGGATTTCATTTAAGTCTCCTGATGCTACGGATTCCCTAAGCATTAAGTGGAAATAGCATTTGCTTTCCTGAGAGATGCTAATATTTAAGTATTGCTTCAAAGATCTTCAGATAAAAATACCTATATATGTGCAAATTTTTACGCTTCCTTCTGCTTTCCTATAGCTCCAAGATATAATAATACACTGAAAAGCCAAAATTTTCTTATGAAATAAAATTGTACTTGGAAATGTCAGGCCTGCACAGACCAATGATCCTGGAGTGGCTGAAGGCAGTGTATCAGAAGAAGCTGTAACCCAACCTTTCTATGCGCTGAATACCACGACCAAGAAGAAACTCTCTTACCACAATCAGCCATATAACCACTTTCCCCCTATGCCAAGAGCTACATCCAGCACATAAACCCTGTCACAAGCAGTCTCTGAGGGAACTTTGGATGCATCCACCTTGACTTGCAGAGCAGCAGTGGTGGGCATGAAGAACGTGGGCATGAGCTGTGCCACATCGCTTGGCGGTTTCACTGTGTTTAGTTATAAAGACACAGACTGTGAAATTCCCAAATGTCTTCCAAATTTTGTACTCAAGCTCACATGGATAAGGCTGATAAGAAGAGGATGACTTAACACCTTGACAAGCACCTGAGAACTCTTACAAGGTGGAAGAATTTCTTTGAAAGGTTACAGGAAGGAATTCTACTCTTTTGTTTTGCACAGAGACCCCAAACAGCAGAATACCAGAGATTTTAAGCAGAGCCACCCTAGTCATAGCTGGAATATGAGAGTGTTACAGTATTTGGTAAATATTTTCCTCTAATATTCTTTGTAATATACAAAGAATACACATGATTCATTAAAATTAAATTTTATGTTGATCCTGTGAAAATTTATATTTTGTTGCTGCTATGTTAGAACAAAATTCAGCAATATCACTCCCAAAGGGGAACAGATTCAAAGAATCCAAGTATTCTCTGTTCATGTAGTAGGTGTGTGCAGAGAATGATTCCCCTGGATCTGAACAGCGTAACTTACTGGCTACTTTTCCCCCCACCAGAGTCTTTGGACAAAGGTAAAGGCAACAGCCCAAATTAAGCAGATTTTGTATGTTTACCTGGCAGCCACACAACAGAAATTCCACTGCAGCAACTGTAAAGTTTTGCTTCATACACATAATACAAACCAACAGAAATCAGGCTGAGAGACCAGATTCAGAATGAAAAAAAGGATCAGCAGACAAGCTCACATCTTCTCCTAAGTGCTAAACTGCAGATATTAGACTAAAAGTTTAGTAGGTTGTTTTTTTTTTCACGTTTCACACACATCCTGATTTAGGAATCAATACTGGAGTGAAGCACAAATATTGCAAAGGCACAATACATACAATTAACTTAGTATTTCCTATCCTAACAGAAACACAGTACCAGTAGCATCTCTAGAGATGTCACTTTGGTAGTCCAAGAGATTGATTAGTACAGGGATAAGCACCTATGCTTTTGATACTAACAGAGGTCTTTCCACCAAAACATCAAATGCTCTTGTTCATCCCCTTTAGTTTTCCCATCTGTGTCCAAATTCACTTTTTCTTTAAGAAACAACGTCTGTAATAGAAAGGGTTGAGTTATGCTGACTCTCTATAACAAATGAAGCAACTCTTTCTTCATTTTCCTGCTAATGAAGTTGAGTTTATCTCATTAATGTTTTTCAAAAGAAACAAGAACAGCTCAAAAAAGAGCAACACAGAGTGTTTTTAATGCGGTTTCTAGAAAAGTGAATAATTCGGTGTCTCGGAGGAAATGAATGTGTACGCAAGAAATGAAGTGGACTGCAAACACAAGATGTTTTTCCTTTGCCGAAAATTAAATTAGAGGAAGGGTCCAG
>VZUA01005512.1:0-15186 GCA_013401035.1 Horornis vulcanius
TGATATCTATAATAGGTTAAATAGTTCTATTCAGGGTAGTTATAAGAACATTCGTAGGAATGTTCTGTCTCCATTTGCCATCCTATATACAGGTTGAATTTAGACTTTCCATTTGCCTTGGTGCCTGGGAGAAAAGAACCATCAGACAGCAAGTATTCATTTAATTCCTCTATTGCATTATAAAAGATAATGAAAAGTTTCCATTAGAGAAGTAATTTACAGCATTTTAAAGATGTTAGAAAGATAAAATTGTGCATCTGTTTAGCTTTAGTCTTCCTGTAATGAATACATATATAGCCAGATGATCTTTTAGGTGCAAATCTTTTTTGCGAATTGAAGACTAGATAACCTTTCCAAAATAATGATCTGTTAGGTCTGCTTGGAAACACAGCTGTGTTTTGTCAACTCTCTTCCTCATTTCATCCTAGCTTAGAGTGATTGGTGTGTGCTTCATCCACAGGCAGAGAAATAAACAGCAATCTATGCTGCAGCTTCGTATCACTCAGTTACTCCTTCCAGTCATTACTTTTAATGAATTGTTTGTTCCTGAATGAGGCAGTAAAGGTAAATGATTAGAGTAGATTGTGTCCTGAATCATGCAATGTCACTATTATGCTTTGCTTAGTGCAATAATCAAGAAACTGGGNTTACTGACTCTCTGAGCTGTCCATTCCAATGCTTAACAATCCTTTCCATGAAGAAATTCTTCCTGATGTCCAGCCTGAACTTGAGGCTGTGTCCCTCTTGTCCTGTCCCTAGAAGAGGCTCACTCCCACCTGGCTACATCCTCCTTTCAGGCAGTGGTAGAGAACAATAAGGCAACCCCTGAGCCTCCTTTACTCCAGGCTAAACAACCCCAGCTCCCTCAGGTGCTCCCTACAGGACTTACAGCGTGCCTTCCAACACAAGCCCCTCTATCACCTACAAGAGAGAAGGCTGGCACACATAGTTGTATGGAAAGCATAATGGAGAAAAAAAAATTTTTTTAACAGTGTCAGGCTAGATGGGGAGAAGCCTGTGCCAAGCCAAACCTACTCAAACTCCTTTGTTACACACTGACTTTTAAAAAATAAGTGTGTTTTGACTGAATGGAGAAAATAAACTGATATCTATAATAGGTTAAATAGTTCTATTCAGGGTAGTTATAAGAACATTCGTAGGAATGTTCTGTCTCCATTTGCCATCCTATATACAGGTTGAATTTAGACTTTCCATTTGCCTTGGTGCCTGGGAGAAAAGAACCATCAGACAGCAAGTATTCATTTAATTCCTCTATTGCATTATAAAAGATAACGAAAAGTTTCCATTAGAGAAGTAATTTACAGCATTTTAAAGATGTTAGAAAGATAAAATTGTGCATCTGTTTAGCTTTAGTCTTCCTGTAATGAATACATATATAGCCAGATGATCTTTTAGGTGCAAATCTTTTTTGCGAATTGAAGACTAGATAACCTTTCCAAAATAATGATCTGTTAGGTCTGCTTGGAAACACAGCTGTGTTTTGTCAACTCTCTTCCTCATTTCATCCTAGCTTAGAGTGATTGGTGTGTGCTTCATCCACAGGCAGAGAAATAAACAGCAATCTATGCTGCAGCTTCGTATCACTCAGTTACTCCTTCCAGTCATTACTTTTAATGAATTGTTTGTTCCTGAATGAGGCAGTAAAGGTAAATGATTAGAGTAGATTGTGTCCTGAATCATGCAATGTCACTATTATGCTTTGCTTAGTGCAATAATCAAGAAACTGGGGGAACAATTTATTGTTATTAGACAAACACACACAAACAAAACCAAACAGAAACCAAACCTTGGTGGACTAAGTGTAACTGCTCTGTGAGAAAGTATAGTGAACATGTTAAGACAGATAAGAGAATAAGACACCTGGACATACCCAATTCTTCTTAAGAAATAAGGAAGAGACCATCTTCTATTTTTTCCACTGAGACACTTGGTAGGAAGGAAACCTGGACAAAACTATTTTGCAAGAGAAAAGAAAGAACTTGTCTGTTTAGATCACTAGAAGGATTAAACTCATGTAATTATTACAGTTTTGGAAAAATACTTGTGTATAATTTATGGAAATTGTAGCATTAGGGAATAATTTTCATGAAGTACATATGCTTTTTAGTGATTTCTAATGCATTTTAGGCCAGTTTTCCAAAGTAATAAACGTTCCCAGTAAGTAAAGAGATTTCATCTCATGCTACACTTCTTGTATCCCATTCTGTTTGTTGTTACTCTTTGTTGTCATAGATAATAGGGGATACATTTTTCCTTACACTGGCAGTACATCCAGTCCAAGTTTGTTTAAGCAACGTTTTAAAGCCTCCCAAATACCTACATGCTGAACATAAAGGAAGGTCTAAAGCAGTGTCATCAATCTCCTTGGAGTGACTACCAGACTGGGAATGAAGCCAACCACATAGCAGTGGGAGCAACTACAGAACAAAAACACTGTAGGAATGAAGCCTAGAGCCATGAGATATGTCATGGAGGGATGACTGTGGGCAGGATGGCTTGCTGATGGAGTGACAGGTCATCAGGAGGACTGTAGCTGACCCTTACTGCTGCAATTGCCCAGATGAAAAAGGGTGTGACACCTAGGTGTCCCTATTGTGTTGCGTGCCACCCTTGCACAAGACCCATGGGTTTTGTAGTCTCTCTCTGTATCCTTCATTAATGGTGTTTGGCTGCTGTCCCACGTTCACTTCTCCCATATGTATAAACTGATACTTGAAATCCTTCATGGCAGAGGATGAGAACATGAGCACCTTGCAGACAGGTTTGAGATTTGACTCTCAACTGTGTCAGAGCTCACCTGGGAACACCTGCACCTAGCACTGTGCACTTTTTTTTATGTCTAGTGAATCTATCTTTGGAAATCTAACTAGAAGCTATAACTTGATGTCCCAACAAGCTGAACTGTTGGTGAATCTGGATTCTTGACAGTTCTTATTCAAGTCGATCAGGCTGTGTTAAATCATTAAACTGCATTATTTTTGACTCTATGTTGCAAATGAGACCAGACTTAGGGTGTAACTCACACCATTGGTGCTTCTGGGATCTCACTGAATGTGACTGGACTTAGAGTGGCAAGTTGGTTCTAATCAGAAATTAAGCCCAGCTGCACCTAGCCCCTCTGCTCTCTGAGGACCAGCTGGGAACTAAGGGGATTTATTTTCTGCCAGTCCTCTATACTTTTTATACAAAAAATAAAGACAGGTATCAGACCAAAAAACCAGTTTATCTGACCTCTTCATCCAGACAATATGACTTACAGACAATTGCCTTTCTAATCACATATATATTCACAGGAGACAGGGGTGACAGCAAAATGGCTGTTTAAGACTAGCTTTCAAACTACAATCTAAAACAGGGGCCAGGCATCCCAAAGTACTGGGATAGTCACAAATGCTTCTCTTACATGACATGGGAAAGCAAATGGCCAAATTGTACTTATTTGTCATCCCTATACATTCTCTTCACATTTATTGTCAGAATTCAGACCTGTACTCAATTGGCATTAATATTAATTATTGCTCAGTTACTTATATGAGTGAAAAAGAGTATTTCATCCAAGTACCTAACTTCTTCCCATGTCAGTGTGTTTGTATTTGCAAGGCATTTATAGTGTCTATGTGAGATCAAGGCTTCATTTAATTAGCAGTGTTTATGTATCAAAATCCACATATTCACACATTTTTATACACCACACACACACACACACACATGCAGACACACATACTCCAATGATATGTATCCATATGTATCTGTAAGAAATAAGAAAAAAAAGGGAGGATAAATAAAACATTTTTCCTGAAAGGACATAGGTAGAGAAAGTTTAATGGGAGCCTGGAAGTATAAATCATGCTATAGGAGACAAAATGGCAGTAGTATTCAGCAGTTCCATGACCCATCACTGGAAACATTACTTTATTCCAGAATGTTTTTCCACTGTGAGAATAATAAGAAAACAAGTGTTTCTGTGACTCTTTATTTTGAATTCTCATTATACATTCTATAGAATTACATCTATCATATATATATTACATTTTAACATCCATATGAAATAAAAAGAAAGTAGCAAAATGAAACAAAAAAAGGACTATGAAGTCATAAAGCAGAAAATGAAAGTGTTGTCATAAGCATACACAAGGGGGAAAACCTTAAAAACCAACAAATGATGAAAGAAAACTTCTCCTACAGAATAATTAAATGTCAAGATTTTGAAGAAATGGGAGTCTACAGATAACTTCAAAGCACCCAGCATAGCACTCAGAATTTATACACAGGAAAGAAAGAACATTAGAGCTTGTTCTTATCATGAATGCTCTTGGTTTGATACAAATTGGTCTCATGCTGTCAAGCATCACCATCATCTCCAGTCTTCAGTGCAGCCACCTCCCTTTGCAGCAAAGAAAAGTAATTGAGAACAGCCTGCGACTCTTGGATAAAATGGGAAAGAAGTTTCCTCAACAATGTCTAAGGGAGAAAATGTCCTTCAGATTTCCTACACAGGTTCTGCAGCCCAGGCAGAAAGAAACTGTTGGAGTTGCCATTGAAGAGATCTTCCGACATATCTTCTATATCTTCAGCAAAAATCTGACTCTGGCTGCTTGGGATGGAACAGCTTTGGATCAGTTCCAAAATGGACTTTATCTGCAAATTGAGCAATTGGAGGCATGTGTAATCCAAAAGCACATCCAACAGCGTTGGAGTAAAGAAGTCAACAGGCTGAAATTGAAAAAGTACTTCCAAAAAATGGACTGTTTTCTTAAAGACAAACAACATGACCTGTGCTCTTGGGAGATCAGCCGTGCAGAAATGAGGAGATGTCTCCAACTGATTGATAAGATGACAAGGAAGCTTAAAAACTAAGGTACAATGATTTTAACCTCATATAATTCATAATATTTAGAAAAAAAATACTATAAATAACATTTATTACTTGTTCTATGACCTGTCTTGTGGTAGTGCTCAGTTAATTTTTATTGTATTTAAATAATTATGCTTCTGAAATTTAATTTTGCAAATGTAATGCATTATTCAATGTAATGTGTTTCCTTGGTAAGCAAGCTGTCTACTCAAGCTATGAATTAATCTATAAGAATTTTCAGTGGGGGTTACTCCCTAGGAAGATATTGCAGCCTTTGACAGATAGTGACATCTTATGGTGTTTTCTGCTGAGAAAACACGCAGCTACTTTCCATCTCTATTTCACCTAAAAGTAGAGAATCACGTATTTGTGAATGAACTACACCTTACAGGAATTGCTAGATTTGTACTGATTCAGACTGCAACAAAGATAAAGCAATATACTGTTTATTTAAGTAGTCCTGACTTATGTTGAGAATATGATTTTTCATTGAAAGTTTGTATCCTCTTTTCCAAGCAAGTAATTTTTTTACATTTGAGTGATTCTAACATTTGCTTTGTTCAAAGATGCAAAGTAATTCTAGAAAGATTTGTCTACATAGTACATTTTTTGCAGTAGTTATGGCTTCTGAAGTAACTTCCCAATTGCACAGTGTTACTTTTAATTGAAATATATTGCCTCTGTTTGGGGTCAAGGGTTTTATTCCTTCCTGCAGTGTTTCCAATTCACCTCAACTTTTTTCATAATATTATCTGAAGTAACTTTTCTATGTTAAAATACCCTAAAGCCACATCTGTCTGTGACACACTCTACTTGCTCATAGGTATATTCATTCTGGCTACTGCAACTTCAAACATCACCACCCAGTGCTGTGCATTATTGCTGCATGAAGTATGCCTCTTTCCCTTTGCCCACAAATTGAACCACACAGATGTCTATCCCTCTAATTATTTTCCCCTCCAAACCACCCAGACTTCAATAATAATTACAATATAATCAAATTCCTTAAAACAGCTTGCAGTAAGACTGGGCCTGGATTTTACCCTTGGGAAACTGTCCCTGGGTAACTCCATTTCAAACAGTGTGCTTTCCCTAATCACTTGCTATGAGAGGGACAGGGCTCTTTTACTCAAAGAATAGAGATAAAAGTTTGGTAAAATCCCAACAACTTTAAAAAAAAAATCATCTATTTGTGGCCACACTGATTTGGCACAGGCTTTTGGGTCTGGCATAAAGAAGCAGAGGAGAGAGCATAAGTGTGGATTCCAAAAGAGGGTAGTGTTAATCCTGGAGGGCTTAAGTTGCCAAAGGTTGGTTTAAGTATCAGGTAAAGAACAACTTTAAAGCTTTTTCTGAACTCCAGCCATCCCAAAAAGTATCATTGAAAGGGGACATAATGAAAAGTGCATCTAAGCAAAGAATGGACTGGTATGAAAGCAGTGCTGGTGTATGGGGTCTCAAGTATTATATCTATGACACAGGTCTCTGTTGCAGGGTCTCCATATTCTCCTCTCTACCACTAATGGATGCAAGGTAAAGAAGACATGGTAGACATGGATCTCATGGATGGGGCTGAAATACCAGAAATAAAAACAGCAAGCAACTTCACCATGATCCTGAACAACAAAAAAAGACCGAAAACCAGAGTAAATTATCAGAGTAATTTTTCCATCTGGTGACACCCTGCCACAAATATTAAAACAAAATATGTATTTCTTTGCTTCATAACTAACAGCACTTGAAATGGACCACCCTGGACTGTTTCGAATCTCATTTCTTTTGCTTGTTTTTTTTTTTTTTTTTTCAAGTTTTAGCCTGACCTAGACACATTTAATCCTAAANCATTCAGCCTACTTACCCTTCTGGTTCTGATGTCCTTGGGTGGCTTTTGCAATACAGAAAACTGTTATTGAAATGGTCTTACTTTTACCAGAATCTGAAAATAGCATGAAGTATTTTTCAGCTGCTCTCTTGTGANAGTGGGAATATGTTGATTTATGACCCACTAATTGTTCAGAATTTTTTGTATCATTAAGTTTTCTTTTTAATTCATAGTTGTCCTTAAAAATCTCCTCATCAAATAAAAATCTGTTTTGATGTATTTCAGTCAACACAGTACTTTGCAATGCAGGAAAAAAACAGAATGGGCACTAGAGGGCAAAGTGAAATTAGAGACAAATGCAAGAATGTTAGGCGAATGTACATGTGTTTTGACAAGACAGGGTTTCAGCTCATTATGAGCACGCTTATCAATAAAGTGCTATTGGTGCCACAGAAGGGAATTGAAAGAAAAATTAACTATTCTTGAAAAAAAAAAAGATTTCAGAAATGATGAACAGGAGCTCATAAAGTAACATTTGATTTCAATTACTTTTTGGCCAGCTGTGAGTCAACAGAAATTATTTGTATTGACACAATATCTGGAAGACATTTAAATATGGGGACATTGGAATAGTCATAGTTAGGGAACAAATAAAAAGGAAAAAGAAAATTGCAAGCCAGTATGCCTTTGTTTCATTCTTACTTTGAAGAAAGGTACAGATTCTTAAGTGTGGAGTAAGAAAGATGGAGATTCAGAAGATCATATCTCCTTATCTTCCCCTGGTAACAATTTGGAGTAATATGTATTTCATTGCAACAGTGTTACCAGGGGAGCTGTATATTATGCCCCTGGCTAGCTGAAACCCTTTGGTATTTCTTCCAGTTAGTATTTTTCTAGAGGTTAAAGAGAAGGGGCAAATACATACATTATTTTCAAATGGAAATTAATAAAACAGTAAATGCGAAGTCTCAAATCCCCATGGAAAATTTAGCATAGATGAAACAAAATCTTTCCAAGAAGGGACTGATTGTAAGCCAAGAAGCTTCATAAATTTTTCTGTAAGACTAACATATCAGTGCTGTGCAGCACAGGTCCTGGTCACAGCCATGGCTGTTCCCGTGGCTAGTCTCACAGCACCTTGTTTATCTGTGTTGTGCTGGACTTAGCTGTGTTGCACTTTTGGGGACTCTAGTTTTCATCTATGCAGAGTTGTTTTTCTGGAAGAGATTTATGGGACTGGGGTCAAAAGCCTTGTCTTCCACATGAAATTTAAGAATAGCTACAGCAGAACTGAAAAATTTTTATTCCAGACTTTATTTTGGAAAAAATTATTCACAATGCTCAGTCAACTATCAACTACAGCTATTCAAAGCACTTTGTCCATTAGTTTGGCTTGTTCCATCAGCTCTGGCTTAATTTTTAAATTTGGGGGGAAAGAAGCAAACCCAAAACAGAAGAAAATCCCAAAGCAAAACAGGACAAAAGCCTTGGAAATAACACTCCAAACAATCACCCAGGATTAGCCCTTGTTGCTTGTCCTTCAGAAGCTACAGGGGTGGCCGTGGTGGAGCAGGCAAACCAACACCAAGGCTGGGGCTGTCGGTGGGAAAAGGGATCAGGAACTGCTCATGGGAAGAGAGTGCCCACAGACTGCTACATCCTGCTGGTCCTTACTGCTCCCAGTCCAGCCTGCCCCTTACCAGTTTTCCCCCTCCCAGCTGTGTAGGAACACTAGATTCTCCCAGGGAGCAATCAGAGGGAAGACCAAGAAGTTAGGGTGACAAAGATACAGAATAAATCCTGAAAGAAAGTGTCAGTTCTCAGTTTTAACTGACAGGATGAATTTACTTAGCTTCAGAAATTTCATTCAAAGCAAAACAATATGAACAAAGCAAGTAAGATTCCAATTGATACTTTCCAACAGGGTGATTGCTTTTTAATATTCAAAAATATTCTAATCCTCATACAGGCAGGTATGAGTAATTTCTACCATCATTTCCCACACTTCTACTGACATCATGGTATCCTCAGGAAGGTGCAAGGGCTTTATCAGTGCTGAGAGTTTCCAGAGGAGCAGGGAATCTGACAGGGAATGTGAAGACAATCTTTCTTCTCTACCTTCACCCATCCCAGTGCTGCAACGCAGCCTGCAAACCAGAGGGAAGCTGCAGTGCTGCTGTGGGGCCATCCCTCTGCAGCCACACACTGCCAACCCCACCATGCTTCCAAACACCATCCAGGCTCTTCATTTTTCAGTTGTGTCCTGAATTAATTCTTTTTCTCTCAGAATGACTTCAAAATTGAAAACCCCATCTCATGTGAAGTGGTTTAATTTCACTGGAGCTGAGGAAGAAGCAATGGCAAGTGAATAGCAGATGAGCACAGGGAAGTTCATTGCCTGCCTCAGTTCTCTACACAAGATGTTGCAAGGCCAGTACATTTTCTAAGACCAACCTTGTTGTGCCCAAGTGCTCACAGTTAGAATCCTAAAACCATGTTACCTTCATCAATGAGGAATTCAGTGCTCTAAGCAAATAATATCATCTGCTTTTGAACATGTAAAAGTAAACACAATTAACACTTCCTTCTAAAAAATAACTGTTAAAGCATGGCAGCATATTTGCAAAGTCAAAATCTACACTCAGGAGATTAACTACTGAGATTTCAAATAGCATATCTGGCCCCTGCAGAAACAGTTACCAACACGTCTTCTCACTGTAACTAACACTGACTGTCTACACTATTCCTTAAGTTTCTTATCTTGGTAGACCAGAACATGCACAGCTTCCTCTGGATTTAACTGGAGTACTGTGTGTTACAATTCCCAGAAAGGAAATATCTTGACAGACATATTTATATAAAAGAGAAAGCTTTTCTTCAACAGAGTAATCAAGCCTATTTGACTTCAACTACTTTTCAAAATGTCTCTCTTTCTTTAAGCAATTAATATACTTTATTTTCAAGTCTCTTTGGATTGAGTTGTACTCTGTTCTGGTCTTCATTTTTGAGAAAAGCTTGAATTGTACATAACAGAATTTTTCTTGTGATTATAATATTTTAATAATTAAAAATAAGATCCTGCTGCCTGCCATAGGACTTAGAGTGTTGTCCTTGTGACAAGTATTAAATCCTGTCAGAGCTACTCACTTGTATTTTTAAAGGATTTATGTTGGACATGGTTACTGGCCATTAGAAATCGTTCAAGATATTAAACACTTAGTTTGCTTTCTCTTTTTTTCTTCTTGGTTTGTTTTTATTTTTTGTTTGTTTGTACGTTTGTTTGTTTGTTTGTTTGTTTGTTTGTTTGTTTGTTTGTTTGTTTGGGGTTTTTAAAAGAAAAATAGGGCACATGTCCCTCTCCTTCCCAGTTCCCCAGTTCAGCATTTCTGCAAACCATTAAATTCCTAGAAAATGTCAGAAGCTATTATCACAACTTCCGTTATGAGAGACTTAGTGAGGACTAACACTTAAAGTGAAAGCCCATCTAGCAGTAATTCCTCCTTATTACTGTAGTAACATATTTTTTGATGGGTTTGTGGGTCTCATCCAGCAATGAAACTGAGAGCAGTGAATTAAGGAGGCACAGATACAATAGAAACATGACTCATTTCAAAACTGGGTATGTCTTTGATATTTAGTTAATCTTTCCACTGCCTCTGAAGAAAAACCTGTGGATTTCCCATGCTGCTGGAAAGAGGCTGGTTGGGAATGAGAAGGAAGGACATGATAAAGGAAAAAGGCTAGCTTTTTTTAACAGAAAATGAGAGATGCTTTTTACACTGCTCCCTGGAAGAAAAATTATTACCATAAAAGACCAGATTGAATTGTCACTGAATATGCAGATTTAGATTACTTAAGAACAGTAAGACCAGGTAATAATAATCAGCCTGAAAAGTAATTTCTTGCATCATAAAAATAAGTTGCTTCCATGTGGAAAGGTTTTAATGAAAAACAGGATTAAGGTGTGCTACAGAAACACAATGGTTTGTATTTTTATCCTATGCAGAGAAGTTAGTCAGTAGCTTTCTATTGTTTACCTCAGCCTGGGGATTAGGGTAATATTGTAGCCTCAATGTTTGAAATCAGCGCTTGAAAATAATGAATCCCTTGAATCAGCATATTCCCATAGGGTTGTGGGGCTGGTTACAAGCACACAGGTCAATCTAGAGGCCATATCACCTGCTCCCTCAGAGACTCACAGCAACTGACAAGTAAGGAGGGTAAGGCTGTCACTCTTTTCCAAGTGACATTTTGGGAGGTCTGGATGGGAAAGGTGGCAAAATGCAAAAGGATAAACAAAGTTGAATAGGTTGGCTGGGACTATCTTTTTTCTCCAAAAGCATATCCAAATGTCATTTTTCATCTGATGATATTGTTAATCTAACTCCCCTGCCAGCTGTGTATCTATTTGGTGGACCCTTGTGGCACAATGCTTGCCCCCCCAGTACAGCTCTTCTCATCCTCAAGCAGCCAGGAACTTCGGGGTGACTTGCTCTGTTAGATGACACCAGCAAGTCAGCTCTGGTGAGGCAGGACCTGTTTGCAAGCCGGGGTCTCTGCTGAATTTATAAAATCTCCTGGGTGTGAGAAATGTGAAGATGGCACCGCTGGTGCTTCCTCCTCTGCCCAGCTTGAGAGTACAGACAAAAACACTGACACGTGTCCTCATTACTTCCTTGCAGTGAAGATGACTTTGCTTCCCCTACTGCATCCACACAGCTGTCCTTTCCTCCCTAGCAGTCACAGTCACACAACACAAACATCATCCAGCACTGTGCAAATAACTCCACCTGCTAGTGAGAAGTAAGAGTGGCCAGTGCAGCACCACATCAGCCCGGGCAGCCCCAGGTTTACTCTTTTAGTTTAACTGGGGGAATAGCATGAGTGTGTGTACTTACAGCTAAGCACACGTTTCAGAGATATGATTTACTAGTGCTTAAAACAGCATAATCCACTGGCCAACACAGGCTTGAATTCACATAGTCAAAAAATCAAATAATGGAGGAGGGGACACATAAAGTTAACAGGAACATTGAAAATTAATTTTAAGACACATGATTTCTTTTCTTAACAACACATCTGCATACTGGTTTTATAGCAAGGATTTGAAAACAATAGCAGTGCATAAAATGAACAAGCTTTAGCCTGGTGATGTTTCCTTTCCACATCACATGAAGAATTTCAGGATTGCCATTAACTTTCTACATAAAGCATCCCCTTGCAAAGATTCCTGACAAGCACCATATCCAGACAGAATGTGTTTTCCCTACCTCATGATGCAGTGAAACCAAATGCAATTAAGATCTGTTTAGATTTTGAAAAACCTGGGAGACTTTGTCTTAACATCATAAGCAGAATAGTCATAAAGTTTGTTTTAAGAGATGGCAGCAGCAGTATACAAATAGTTTTTTGATGCTGATAAATAGTTTCTAGACAGAAGGAAGTTTGCAAGAGAATAGCTGGAGTAGAGAAGGAAGTTCATTTTCCAAAAATAAAAAGGCAGATCTTTTTCCATTACTTACTCTCTAGTTTCCATATCCATTAAATGTGTTTCAACAGTGTCATTTGGTATTTCGTTTTCTCTTAATGTCTTTGCATCAATACAAAAGGGTTAAATGCTTTAAGCATAAAAGCCTTTCTCAAACTCTATGCATCTAGAAGTGGCCCCACCTGTATCTAGCCTAATAAAAGCTGTTACCTGTTACTTTCTCATATTCATCACACTACAAAAACACCACTGCAAGTCACACAGCTAAAGAGACTTCACATGTGTTTTCAAATGAAAGCTGTATGCAGAAAAAACTCTTGAATTTAGAGAAGGATTTTTTTTCTATTTAAGGCCTAGCATTGGGTCTGATTGACCAGATGAACTACAAGCAACTGGCTGAATTGTATTCTACATCTCCCAAAGGAGAACTTGAATATCTGTGTAATAACTGATTTGAGCCCTGTACCTTGGCTTCATCCCTGCAGTGCATTGCCACTCAACTGTGTGGGTTAATAAGAGCATTACAGTTCAGGTCAGAAGTACACCTTTGAAGTGGATTTTCTATTCATTGCCCCTTGTCCTGCCTGTCATTTCTCATCATGGAGTAGATACCAACATCCTTCCTTTGGAGGACAACATCACTCCTTTCACATGCCATCATCCCAGGAGATTTTTATTTTCAGAAGCAAATGAGCATTGACTATAGAGCCAAACTGCTTCCAAAGGAAAGCTCTCAAAATGTTTCAGTGATGGGCAGTACCTCCCCAGCACCAGTAAGATGCAGCTGCCCTGGCTGCCCCTGCCTCCTGCCAGGCTGTGCCAGGAGTGGCCACCACCATGGACCCAAAGTGGAATCCAGCTTGCAAGACCTTGATAGTTCCATTGTGTATTGCATGGCCTGGGTTTTTGGTACTGAAGGGGCTATATGGGTGGCTTCTAGGAGAAGCTTCCCCCATGTCCAGCAGAGCCAATCCCTGGTGGCTCCAAAGATGGATGCACTACTGACTAAGGCTGGGCCAGTTAGAAATGGTGGAAATGCCTGTGTAATAACAGGTTTAAGAGTAAATCAAAAGTTCTGCAGTTGTAACTGTGGCCAGAGAACAAGTGAGAGGAGCAGCTCTGCAGACACCAAGGTCAGTGCAGAAGGAGGGGCAGGAGCTGAGATTCCCCAGCAGCCCCTGGTGAGACCATGGTGAAGCAGCTGTGCCCATGCAGCCCACAGAGTTCCAGAAGGATGCAGAGACACCCACAGCCCATTGAGGAGCCCTGCACTGGAGCAGGCAAATACTTTGGAGGAGGCTGTGATCCTGTGGGAGGCCTGTGGAGAGAGGGCCCTGCTCCCAGGCTGGAGCAGGCTGTCCCTGAAGGAGTGCACCCCACGGAAGAGTGAGCCACACCACAGCAGTTTGGGAGGAGTGTTGCCTGTGGGATGGACTCATGTTGCTGCAGCTTGCAGGGAGCTGTGACGAGATGGAGCTGGGTTGGAGAAGTTCTCAGTGAATGTATCCCGTGGAAGGGACCCTATGGATCAGCAGGGGAATGATCCTCTGCCTGCAGCAGGAGAAGCCACGGGTGATGAAGTGACCATAACACCCATTCCCTGTCTCCTTGTGCCAATGGGGT
Source organism: Horornis vulcanius (assembly GCA_013401035.1). NCBI lineage: Eukaryota > Metazoa > Chordata > Aves > Passeriformes > Scotocercidae > Horornis > Horornis vulcanius. The sequence continues at coordinate 13,810 of VZUA01005512.1, forward strand.
AGGAGGTAGAGCTGGCAAGGAGGGAGGGGTGGGGGGAAGGTGTTTTTTTAAGGGCTTATTTTACTTCTCTTTATCCTGCTCTGATCTGTTAGTCAGAAGTTCACTTCGTATCTCCAAGTTGTGCCTGTTTTTGCCATGATGGCATTTGCTGAGGGATCTCTTCCAGTCCTTATCTCAATCCATTAACCCTTTGCTAAACGTTCTTTCCTCCAGCTGCAGAGGAGAGGGAGTAAGTAGCTCATGGGTGGCATTGGGCCGGAGTCCCCGCCTCGCACCCCAGACACCTTGTCACCTCTATGAGCCAACAAGCGTTTGCACATCGCAAAGCTATTTGAGTTTTTGTTGCTTTTAAGTATTTGAAAAGAGCTGTTCTTTCTGCTCCTGGATCTTGTTACACTGGTTACAGCGGTGAGCTGGACTCCTGGCAGCCTTGGTCACTCCAACTGCCCTACCAGAGGCAGGCAGTATGAAGGCTGCTCGCAAGAGCTCAGCTGAGCCTTTCAGCAGTGGTATGTTTAATTGTTTAACCCTGTATTTAACAGTGATATATTATTTTTCTTCAGAGAAAGAAATTCTTTAGCCTAGAAAAGGATGATTCTGGAGCAGTGAAGGTAACCTGCCATATGGTAGGAAAGGCAATTGTAATGACCCTTGTGCTCAGGTTTCAGGTGGGAGACATAACCATGGAAAACACAGCGTCCCACTGTGCCTGCCAGGAAATCATCCACTACTCAGGGAGGCATTTCACACCTCTCCAGCACATCATGGGCATGGTCCAGCCAGGACCTCTGTGCCACTTGCATTAGGGCTGAGACTCAGTAAGGAACATCTTATCCTCCAGTATATCGTACCTATACATAACATCCTATGCTTATCACATCCTCAATATGATCCTCACTTACAGCATCAAATTTCAAATCTCACTGCAGGATGGAGTGTGATTTCAACGTGAATGCCTGGGGTGAAACTTACTTATTGGCAGAAGGGAGTTTACAAATAAGTTAGGGTATTCTTCATCTGATTTATCCTGAGGTATCCCAGACACCTCGGGCAGAAGTAAACATATTTTCACTCTGCAAATAGTGTCCATATTTCACAGGGGCATGAAAACCCACACATTTCCACATAATACATGGGAAATTCCTTCCTCTATCTGAAATAATTTAAACTTCTCCTTTTTTACTGTGCTCCCATCTGTCCTTATCATTCAATGGAGTTGATAGCATTTCTGTAGTGCTGATGATTTAAGCATAAAAGCATTGTAATTTCGCATTTCTTCCCTCCAGTAATCTTTCAAAACATTGCTCTGGGTTAAGGAATAAAGTTAGTGGGATTTCTAGACAAGCTTACTGGTAGGGTAGGGTAGGGTAGGGTAGG
>VZUA01005539.1:8540-18949 GCA_013401035.1 Horornis vulcanius
ATTCTTTATAACCACAATAGCTGTATTAATTAGTAAGATTTGGTATGGTCACAGGAAACCTTTGATTTCCCACAAAAATTACTTCAGTAATATGCTGTAAAATGCAAAGCATCAAGTTAATTTTTAGAATTGAATGTTTCTTAAAATGGGTTGCTCAAGGCAAAATGCCAAGATTCTATTTGATAGAAAATTTTCTAAGAGCCCTTCAGTATGGTAATCCCTTCAACTAAATTACTTTGCACAGACATTGTTTCTTATACACATATTTAGCTAAACTTATATGGTTCTTGGCTGCAAAACTCTTAAGGCAGGGTCTTAGAATAAGAGCATATTGCTATGTATTAATTCCCACTGCTGAACTTCTATGCATCTTGCAGAATAGGTGGAAGATGAAAATATTTTCTGGAATAGTGTGTATATGCTCACTTTTAAGCCCTCATTTGTATGTTTTTTTTCATAATCTGCTGTCTGCTGGAAACAACCTTTCTTTCTCCTTCTCAAATTTTAAGGAAAACAGCTTAAAAAAAAAAAAAAATTTCATAATAGATTTACCTGCATAAGATCCACAGCATCTTTTGCATCCCTCTCAAAGAAATCTGGAGGAAAGTCTCGAGATGGAGGAATGGACTTTCCATATCCCCGAGGATCCCAAGCAACAACTGTGAAAAGTTGCTTATTCATTGACTTAAGCTGTGGTCCAAAATCAGTCTGACCACTCCCTGAAACATAACAATTTTACAATTTTATTAACCACCCTACTGCATACATAGTATACACACTCTAAAAGGAAAATGGGGAAAAGGAGAAAAACTTGTAACTTTATTCCAAATAAGAGATTATCCAACAAGTGAAGTACTCTTTAATTGTAACTATCCATTGCAACTCTTAGACAGGAAATGCCACAACTAAAATCTTCAGAAGCATCTGCAGTATGTTCAGAGCAAACCATTTCTAGTTAGGTATGAAAGGTTATCAAGAACAGTGCTCTCACATATGATTAAATACAGTATCTTAAACTGAGTTACCTGAGTAGGGATTTATTTTTGGCAGATTTGAAGCACTAGCATGGTCATTACTGTTTACCTGGGCAATACAGGTGAAACCAAGAGGCAGGAATATTTTGCTACAAATGTGTAAGTGAAAACCACTGTGTCAGACAGTTCTTATTTGATAAAGCACCTCTATGAGAGTATTTGTGCTTAAAGCTGACCATTAAAGACTTTGTTGCCTGAGGAGACTGTGGTGACACAGAGCATAAAACTGTGTATTTTTATTTTTCTGGTATGTAAAAATAAGCCAAATACAGCCATTTTTTGTCTGAAGCAGAACCACTTCTATTATTAATGTCTCAGACTTTCAGAGGATTGAGAAATTAAGTACTCCCATCTATTGAACTAAGCTATTTATGAATGAAGGCAGCCTAGCATGAAGGTAAGACTGCAGTTTATGTCTTGTGTTGTCATGTAGTAACAGCATCAAATGCTATTTGATTAAAACTTGTTCAAATTTTATGTGCTGAAATATAAAATTTGCTATCCACTGTTATATTAAAAAGGCCATTTAAAGGCATTTAAGAGTTTTTTTTCTGTTTACAGATTGGAAAAATCTGTCCACAGATACCATCAAGTTATAAGTTATAAAAGAGTTATAAAAGAAGCTTTATATAGCTTGCTTTGATGATAGCAATATATGCACAAAAACAATAATAATAAATCATCAACAACAATAATATTGTTCACAACTGAAGAAGTATATTATTTCTGTTTAAAGAGTTTGCATTGGCAACAGGATTGCTAGTTTAAAAAGCTGTTTAAAGTCAATAGGTTGAAACATACGACTACTTGAAGGATGACTAGCATTATTTTTTTCCACCCATCCCTTGAGAATTCTTTGAAAGAAAGAACCACTTTGTGAAGACTTGAAAACATTGCTGCCAAGAAGAACAAATGTTTTCTGCTCTTCAGTTCTTGACATTTTATCATCTTGTCCAGCAATTCAATTAAGCATTCACCCAACTCTGAGCACAGTAACAGTCCTGCTGACAGCCTGCCATGAACTGTTGGTAAGTCTGATGGATCCTTTAGAACTGCAAGAACCCAGAAAAATAGGTTGTGTTAATTTTAAAAGGTTGTTACCAAAAACAGTGGTTTAGATGGACAGACACTACTTAGCTAGCAGAACTTGTTGCCCATCTCAAAAAAATCACTGAGAATCTTAATGATGTTGCCCTGAATAGACAAAACGTGAAAATACATCTTTAAGCAAAAAACAAAACAAAACAAAAACCAAAAAAAAAACCCCAAAACCCAAAAAATTTAACAGTGACTTTTTCACAATAAACTGTAAGAGTTACATTATGTTTATTAATTCAGTTGGAATCCATCCAGCTTCTAAAGAGGAATGCATAATTCAGTCTGTGTAACAAATATAGCTGACCTGATTTTCCCCCCCTTCTGCTCTTTTCCACCTTGTGTAGCTATTTGCCACCTGTCCTGGACACTGCCTTTGCACAGCTAAATCCAAAAGTGCAAGTAACCACCAGGCAAGGCATTGTATAAAAAGTGCCTAGTAAGGTAAATGAAATCTTCTAAAAAGTGCCTAGTAAGGTAAATGAAATCTAAAAACTGTTAACTGATGGCAACAACTCTGCATTTTCCCTTCTGTTGTAAGTGTGGCAATTTTTTTTTAAATGACAGTGCTCCATAATCAGGTGTTGAATACATTACAAAATAGTTTTGTGCATTCTTGCTTGAGACCAGATGGATAAGGAGGTGGTTACTCTATAAAGACAAGATAAAATCTCCAAACCTAGCATTCCTGGAAGCAGAAGAACTGCATGGCTTCCTTCTCCTGTTTGCTGATAATGCAGGTGGACTCCATTCACTTGGACTTTGGCAGATGTTATTGAAGTACTAGGGATAGAGGACAGAAATAGGAAAAGATTCAGAGAGTTAATTTTCTTTAGTACCTGGTCACTCCAGAAATACAGAATAATTACCTTTCCTAGATATTAATGACAGCACTGTGATATTTTAATGGGTCACTTGCCTTTCATGGGTGCACAGAAGATTAAAAAAGGCTTCTCAGGAATAGAGAAGTATTCAGTTGTGACCACTATGTAGCATTCATACCTAGGCTAAAGGGTTGGGGGGCAGGAAACAGTCTTGACAGTGCAACCAGGAGAATACAGAGGCAGCTTTAAATGGCTACAGAAACATTGAAATAAATACATTACAGAGGAGAAACCTCATTGTATCACAGCATAATTTTCAAAATGCCTGGTGTTCACCTTGCCATTACTAAACTGAGCCTCTTCACCTGCCAGAGAAACCACAATCTATTGTTGCTGTTCCTCATGAACCACAGGGCCTGCAGTGAAAACCACTTTGCACTGAGATGAGAGCAGAGAAGAATGTGATATTTCTGTCAGTGTAATCTCACCAGGAGATAACACTTAATTGGAAAATACCACATGAGCAATAAATCCACCCACTAAAAAATCACCAGAGAAACCAACTGCACAGGCCATCTCTCAGCCCCAACACTTAAACCCCTACACTAATCTTCAGTACAAAGCAAGTCCTATGTGTAAAAGCAAATAAGTGACCTGAGAAACCATGTCCAGATACAAACCTCTAGTGAGAAAGCAGAAATAGCACAGATTCAAAATATCTTCTTAACAGTATAAACCATTACATCTGTTCTCCCAGGAGGAGAGGAGCCCTAATGGTTGCAAAACATCTTTTTAACAGCCTAACTCATTTTATTTAAAGCTAATATGATAAAAATCTTGCCATTTCGTTACCTATTGATTAACCATGGTTTTACCTAGATTAAATATTCATGCCCTATGAATCCAATCACTGTTGATTTCATGTGCATAGTGATATGTTGTTTTCTAGTCTTAAATATAATAACCTCTATTCCATGATGTGCACTGGGAAATTCATTAACAATTTGATTTTAGTATATGAAGTCTGAACCACTTACATTATGTATAGAGTTGAAAGTGGTGAAGTACAGGTAAAAACGATCCCACTAATTTAAACTCTTTTCATAAGAAAAATGATCAATAACTTGCGAACTCAGGTTCCCAATACATAAGTGGCAGTTAAACCACAGAACCTCTTCAACACAAAGCCAATTTTGATTTTACATAAAATCTTGGGTCTATGTAACCCATCATGCCACGTGCCTCAATAAAAGCTGTGCAGAATAGTATCAGCTCCTCATGTGCAGATCCAATTTGAGAACTAGAGTACGAATGCAGATCTGTGACAAGAGCACAGCTCAAAGAAATTCTTTGTGTAATTGTAACATCAGTGAGTTCTGCTGAATTGCTATGCTAATGTGTTCCAAATGATAGTTTGACTGTAATGCTAAACCTCCTTGAAGTCCGTATATCACATCTGATATGGTTTATACACCTCACAATTCAAATTCTGCACATAGCACTCACATGGCTGTCTTACCCCCTTTTTAAATACTGACTTTCACTTTTTTTCTTCACAAGGGTTTTCTTATTCTTCATATGACATCTTTTGGTTTGTCATTAATTTCAACAGGTATTTTATTATAGTTCTCACCACAGTGTATCAGCACATTGTTCTTACCAAATTTTAAGAGTGATATGATGCGTGGTATTGCTTATGATTAATAATTGCCAAAACCACTTTCAGTTCCTAACAAAACACAAATAATCAACATCTTGTTACATTTTTACATGTTAGCAACATACAGTTTAATAGACAGTTATATATTCTGCTTTCCTGATTCAGATTATTTTCACATAGTTCTATGTGTTTTTAGGATTAATTATTAACATCAGGGGCTTGAGAATTTTGCTGAGTCTGTGATGCCTTTCCATTCTTGGATTATACCTCAGTGTGAAGTCCACTGAAATCCAGGAGTTTCACGCAGACGGTATTTGCAATACTTTTTGGACTAACAACAAATGAGTTGGGTTTTTTATGCACTAAGAAATTGTATTGGAACTGGCAACACCTAAGGCATACTTGGTCCTCCCAATACCAAATTTCTGTGAGCCTGAAATTGCTTCATCAGTGTGCTTGTCAGCAGGGTGACTTAATTTCTGTTAAGTTTTCATAAAGAATGTTTTCTCCGTTGGTTGACAAAATTGGAAACCCTGGTAAAACAAAACAAAAAACCCACCCTGGTATTTTGAATTAGTTAAAGTGTTTGACTCTTTTGAGAAGCACGGGATACCTACTGCCTATTTACCAAGGCAGCACAGATGCAGAGCGGGCAGATCTTGTGCTTCACCTCGCACCCTGTAGGAGTGCAGCCTTATCTGAGAACTACCCCTGTTCCAGCTCTGCTACAATACGACCTACTCTTTATCTGGGCAGGGGGAAAAAATTACGGTACTATGTCAGTTTTCCTCAATAGGATCTGCGGAATAAGCAGTATAATATAGATTAGATCCATGTGTTCTCTTGGCGACCCCAGCGACCTCCAGGGATCCCCTTCCCAGCAGTGGGTGGCCGAGGGGCAGGCGGCCAGCGGCACGTCCTGCCCTGCGGGGCAGGGGAGGGTGACAGGCACCGACCAGACGGCGCTGCGGAGCCTTCCTGGTACGGATCCTTGCAGCGCAGGGAAAGCAGGAGCAGGCTCCTCAGGCAGTGTCCTGAGCCTCCACTTTGTCACCTCCGCCCACCCGATACAATGCACACTCCCTCTGCTAACACGCTTTGTCCATCCCGCCGCTTGTTTGAAAAAAATATCCCTTCCCCAAGCCGCGGGAAGGGAGGAGGGAGCCGAGGAAAGGGAGAAGGAGGCGGCTGTGGATTTTACCCGTAGCAGGCGGCCGGTCCCCGGGCCGTGAGCGGCGCTGCCCGGGCGGGCGGCTGCAACTGCAGCAGCACCAGAGCCCGGAGGGCCCGGCCCGCGCTCCGGCAAAACATTGCACCCAGCGAGGGCAGCCCGGCGGAGAGGGAAAGAGACGGGGGCCGGCCCAGCTCCTCTCGCATGTCCCGCCTCCGCTGGGCGGGATGTGGGGTCAGCCCGCCTCCTCTACCATGTCCCGCCCCCGTAGGGGCGGGATGCGGAGTGGGCCCGCCTCCTCCCCCATGTCCTGCCCCTGCCGGGGCGGGATGCGGAGCTGGCCTGCCTCTCCTCCCACGTCCTGCCCCCGCCGGGGCGGGATGCGGAGCTGCCCTGCCTCCTCCCTCAAGTCCTGCCCCCGCCGGGGCGGGATGCGGAGCCACCTCCGGGGTGTGCCGGTGCGCTGTCCGCACTCTGATTGGTGTATGTTGCTGTCACTCAGAGCAGGACGGGGAGGGTTTGGTTTCTGGGTTCTGGCCCCGCCTCCCCGCGGCGCTGATTGGTCACCTGGCACGTCTGTTGGTCCCTCCTGCGGGTCGTTTTCCCTGTTCCCGGTGCCGCCGTGGAGCTCTGGGAGGGATAGTGCTGCCCCCGCTGGAAAGCACAAGCGAGGGTTGAGGGCTTTGCCTTCTCCAGCCGCCGCCAAGAGCAGAGCAGCGCCCAGCGCCGCACAGGTGTTTGGCTGTACCATCGGCCGTGGCGGCGAGCGGGGCGCTGTGCGCGCCTTCCTCCTCTAAAAGCCGGAGACAAACTGAGATATGGCAGCACCCGCGTGTCTGCAGGGAGCGAAGATCCCAGCCCTGGGAGATACATGGGAGCTGAAGCCATGAACTGCCCCTCCAGCAGTGCCCGTGATGCAGAAGCTCCGTAGACTGTGATAACACAGAGGACGGCGTAATCCATGGCTCCAGGTCTTCTTGGAGACGTTCCCTGGGTGGCTGGGAGAGTGAGGGCAGCTCTGGATAGTGCAGCCTCCCCTGTGTCCGTGCCTTCAGCGTCCCAGAGTCCAGGCATTCCCAGGCCCTTGGCAGGAATCATTAACTCTGCCTCACCAGTGTTATTTGTAGGGCCTGCTTGTGGGGAGCATCTGGCCAAGGGCTCTGCCCTGGCAAGTGCCCGTACTGATCAGGGCCAGGCACCTCTGGGGCAGCATGACTGCTTTCGTTTAATGCAGCACCTGGCCTGGCTTTCCTCTGCACCTTCTCACAATTTGCACATAAAACACCAAGGAGACAAACATCCTCGGCCTACAGCTGTGTTCCTTGATGTCTGTTTTCCAAGCATGGAGAAAAATGGATGAGTCTGAGTCACAGCTAGCCAAGGTGATGGTCAAGGTACTGAGGAAAGTAGCAGAAAGCTGCAGAGCTGGTACAAAGCTTGAAACAGACCTAGGGTTAAAGGTCTCCTGCCTTATACCTGGATGAGAGGAATTTCCTCAGGACAGGTCAGTGTTACATATTCCAGCCCAGCAGAAGCTCAGCAAGCGCCCTGAGAGTGAATAGTTGTCAGCCTTCCCACCCCATTGCCATATGCATGGGACTAACAAGTCTTAGAGACGAATGACAGTCATAACAAATCCCAGTGCATAAAGAGATTAACTCAACTGTGTAAGCATGCTGGTTCAGTTTATCCCCTGAGCAGATCAAACCATTTAAGATTAAGGTCTTTAGTATGGATAATTACAAACAATCCTTCATCAGGACAAGCTGCCTTCGCTCTTGCCTAGTGACATTTACAAGCACCTGCAGTTTGCTTGGTTCTTAGGCTGCTTTCAGAAGCTCATCTTTGTTGTGAATCTTACTGTCTAAGTTTCTTTCTGGTGGAAAATGGAGGAAGTGGCTGACTATTCTGTCATTAGGACAAAGAAGTAGCTTGGTCTCCTGCTGTAAAAGTGTGTTTTTTTCTGAATTCTGCATTTTCTGTGAATCACAAGGGGCTCCCATCTCATGTGTCACCGTGAGCTTTCAGAGGGAAAGGTCTCCAACTTGTATCTAATTTCCTGCTGGTTAAAATGCCTTTCAGTCTATTCTTCCTCCATATCAGCTACTTACTAAGGCTGAAGGAAACATAACAAATTCTCAGAATGTGTGCTGAAGGGTGAGGTAGAAAGGGTTTGTCATACAGTGTAGGGGTAGGGAGAGAGGTAAGCAGAAAGGTAAATCCACATGCCTTTCCCAGATGAGAGAAAAGGGAGATGGAAAGATTTATGTACCACCTAGATCTGGAAAAGTTTCAGATGAGTTAACTGCATTGTCAGTGTGACAGAAATTGGGAGGTCCCTCTGATGAAAATGCTGTCACAGCCTAGCTGTTGCACCGTGTGTCATCTCCAGCTGCAATCACAGCTCTGCAGCATCGGAGGCCTGTAAAGCAGCCATTCCTCTCCCAAGTGCACGCAACCCTTTCCACAGGCAGTGCCCTGACTTCTTTGACCCAAAGAGGGAAGAATAGTGTGGCAGTTGGGCAGAAATGGCATTGGCAAAAGACCCTTTTCTCTGTGTGTGTGTGGAATGACTGGCATTGTGATGGAAGCAACTCAAGGAGAGTTGCTGTCTGGGCCCACAGGAAAATGGCCCCAGGTACAGCTGTGAATGCAGGACTTTGCCAAGGCTGGATGCAGGTGCAAGATGATCTGAGGACAAAAAGAGTATAAACTAGCAGATTCAAACTGTGTTCAACCTACTCAGTTCACCAGAACATCCAGTCTTTTTAGTAAAGCAGATTTGAACGTATGGGCACCTGGGAGAATACCGTATTTCAGTTCAACTATTTTCTCAAATACGTTTTCATAAATTACTAGCTGAAAGTAGGTAAAAAGCTTTGAGCAACCTAGACACAGGCTGCTCACAGCTTTTTGCTTTTAGGCTTGCTTTTACACACATGAAAGAGTTGAGAACAACTGGAGCACTAGTTTTCCCAGCCATTCCCATAAAATATTTTTATTTGTCCAGTTACTTCTGATGGTTCCCGCTGGAAACTAGCTGTTTCTGGCCATTGCAAAGGGAGGGGAGAGGGGAGAGGGGAGAGGAGGAGAGGAGAGGAGAGGAGAGGAGAGGAGAGGAGGCTAAAGGCAATGTTTAGAAGAGGTAGCACTGCTCTGCCGGTGGTATGTCCCTGAGGACAGATTTCACTTTTAACTACCCCGTCATTTTTTTGGCCCCCTTGGTGTTGCACCATCCCTTCCCTGTGGTCATCTACTACTGGCATTGTTTCCCTCATACCCAGGTAATGCTCTAAAGGGCATCACTGCTGCACAATGGAACTTTGTCACCTCTGATGAATGATCACAATCCCTGCAGCCAGGCTGCACCAGGGGAAAAGTTTTCCAAAATTTCTTGTAAGGGACAAAACTGCAGCACAGTGAGATTTTCAATAAGCCTATTAAATTGCAAGGAGGAGTTTTCTGACTCATGGTTTGATAGAAAATATGTATCTACTATTTTTTTACTTCTGCAGGTTGTAGAAAATCTAGAAATAACCTAGTCAGTTATTAACATAGTGGGTCCCTTGAGATCTGCTGGATCATCAGGCAGAAAGACTAATTCCAGTTCTCAAGAGGCATTATTTTCACCACACATGGGATACCAGGAGCTGCGCTCTCATACAAAACACAAAAATCATCAGCATTAGCAGGGATTTAACTCTGGAGTTTTCAAGAAGGAAATAATTTGTCAGGGGGCACTAATCAGCTTTAATGGCCACAATCAGCCTCAGATGGGGTCTCCCCCACACCCTGCCTCATGGGTCCTGGAGCCTAATTTCAGCTCGGCACAGTGCCATCAGTCTCTTTCCCTGCTCCAGCTGTGTTACAGCCATCTCTGTGACTTGGGATCTCCAGTGATCCAGGTACTGTTGTAGACATAGCTTCTTGAGTCTGTGAACACGCTGACTGGATTATTTTTGCCTCATTTATTTTCGCTCCTTCTATGAGGTGAAATATCCTGCAATTTCAGGACTGGTTTGTTGCTTGGGCTCTTGTGACTCTTGGATGTTGATTGTTATGTTTGCACCTTAGGACAAAAATCTTGTTGCTTCAGCTGCACAAAGAGGTGAGATTTGGGTAGTGGGGATTTGCCAAATTCAGAACAAAGATGTGGAAATACTGATATTTCTGTGATTTGGTATTGACCTTCCAACCAAGAAAGACTGAATACGGCATGACTTTTGAAGCTGTGAAGTGTGGGGAGTAGCAATGTGTGGTTTTGTAGCAGGAGGCCTGTTTAGTTAGAATGTTAGCCAAGCTCAGAACAGTGACTTACATCACAAAGGAAAGGATGCTTTCTTATAAGCAGAACAGATTGTAGAAAAAGATCCCAGATACCTTGGTTCAAAGAACATTTCAGACTGATGAGGAAACTAAAACACAGACACATATGTAATGATTTTCTTTGCTTGCTTGCAGTTTTCTTATGTTAGCAAAGGATAGTGTCTGTCAACTTAAGCAGTGTCTGGATATCTTTTGTATGTTCATGAATAACTGCATTATAAATCTGACACACCTGCCCTTGGGCACTTCAATGGGAGGTGTTCTCCTAATTTCAAAGTTGAATGTAGTCTCCATCTTGT
>VZUA01005585.1:0-16427 GCA_013401035.1 Horornis vulcanius
TCCAGGGCGGATCTCATCGGGAAGTATTACGGAAAACACGGGCATGCAGGCTCTTAAAACAAGCTCTTAAACACACAGGCTTCCATCTCGAAGTATAAAAGATGTGGCGTGAGTGTGACCCTCCTCCAGCTCTCCTCTGCTCCCTCAGTATCTCCTTTTAGGGTGTTGAGCCGCAGCCCTGAGGTTTGGGAGTTCCAGGCTCACTGCAGTCACTGGGGCTTGTGTAAATTGGTCTTCAGAGAAAACCAACTCCGCTGCCTTATGCAAAAACACTCTTTAGTAACCTACTAAAGAGCTTCCCCAGGATCTGTCTTCCCTGTGCTCCCAGGTACCCGGGTGTAACACAGCGCCTTGATGTTGCAGATCTGGAGATAAAAGGCTGTTGTGTTAAACCCGCATCCTTCAGACCTTGTAAGGCAGTTACTAGAAACAAGCCTTCCCTTCTGCAATGGCTTAAGAACAGACCATTTTAATTGATTAGTTTGCCCATTATGGGTAAGCAGAGGAACAGCCTTGCAATTGAACCTCAGTCCTTGAAATGCAGAGAGACATCAGCCTGCAGTGCATTTGCAAACCTCAGAGGCTAATTTCTACCCTTTCTGCTGTTCCACTCCCTCAGTCTGGGATTTACCTAAGCACACAGGATGCATCTCTACACCAGGCAGGGGGGGAATTGCTTTGCATTGACGTTCAGTCAACAGATTCTAACGATAAAACAATTCCAAATCCTCACTTTGATTAAAATCAGAGCCATGGAAAAATCATGCTAAGGTTCATCTAATGAATTTTACTTTCCAAGACTTTAGCAGAAGCCTGCCAGGGACTAAATCCAAGGGGGTAAAGCTAAATTTGACAGTCTGATAGTTGTCTTCACCCCAACTCCTCGTGCAGGTTTAGCAGTATAAATAAATCTGGCGTGGCAACCGAGAAAATAATCCCATCTATTTAGCAGCAACAGTCTACTGTGGAGAGGATAAGAGGCATTTGAAGACAGAAGCAACAATCTCAAACTGTATATATATGAAATTAAAGGATGAGGGTAATTAATTGTTTGATAAGATAAAATCTGTGCTAAGTTAGGGCCGTGAGTCAGAGAAATGAGAGATAGAAAATATGTTCATCACTCAGTCCACCTCTTTACCAACACATATTTTCTAGCATTTGTCCAGTGTAGGCTTTGTTTTGTTTTTTTCAAGTCAATGAATCAACTTTCTTGATATTCAGCCCAATGCCAAACAGGAGCCACTGGCATTTGCCGAGGATGAATAAATAACTAGTAACGGTTCAGTCTCGTGAGCTGGTCCAGGAAAATCCTGGGCGAGGTTTCCCCGGGACACGGCTGGCTCGATCACACTCCCCTGTGCTTTCTAAAAGAGCATATATACCTACATATGCACAGCTCTGTGTTGTTACACCAACCGCCAACGAGCGCCGCCCATCCCGCACCTCTCCACGGATGCGTTTTTGCCTGCTGCTCCCATCTCCCCGAAATACCAAGTGACTTGTTTTGAGAAAGCTCATTTCTCCCGGCACCCTTACCTCACTCTTAGCAACCTTCTATTTAAAGTCACAATCTGTTGCAGCAAGCCAGCTTAGGAGTGTATAAACAAGCTGTTATGACCCCGCTGCAGGAAGGGGAGGAAATGGCCTATGCTTTAAAGTCAGCTGCCTTCAATAATTAGAAGCAAGTAGACAAACATGAAAGCAATGACACTTCAATGTTCTGTTATTTAAAGGGTACAGCCGTCGCTCAGTCCCTCGTTACCACCCAGGTATGCAGCCCTGGTGCAATTAGTCAAGCAAAGAACGGTGTCACCTGCCACAGGAGGGGGTCACAAACTCTTTCCCTGTCCCTGTCACTGGGAGAAGTACGTGGGGCTTTTTATTTTAATCAGTCTCTTTCTCTTACCGTGCAATGGCAGCCGCTTCTCACATCAGAAACCCTGAAAGGTTTTTATTAGTCCTAATGCTCCACAGAAGAATTAAGAGGTAACAGCACATATGTTCTGCTGTGCCCCAAAGAGTGGGAAAGGGAGGAAAATTAGCTCTTCTGCAACAGCACAGCCCAGGGTGTAGGACCTGCTTATTACCAGAATCAGCTGCTGATGGAGTGAACACATCCATGCACAAAGCATTCCCTTTGCAAAGCAGCAGGCTCTGCATTCCTGGCCTGAGAGGAGGAAGCCAAAGGTCCCAGAGAGCAGCAGGAACGTTTCTTCTGGAGCTGTCAGTAGAGGAGACAGTCTCCTTGCGAAAGGCAAGGCGGGACTCTGCTTTATTCCATCTCCCAAATGGAAAGTGGAGAAAAAGGCAAAATCAGCACTAACATCACACCTGGGAAGCTCACAGTGCTGCGTGGTTTAAACCTGAGCGGGGCACATATCTCCCATTAGGCTGTCTTGACATTACACTCACAAATAACCCTCAAGTGCTTTTAGTGTAAAAGCCTGGAACTTGTTTGCTGAGGGACTCATTCGCATCAGCATCCTGAGCAGGGAGCCGACTTCTTCAAAGCAGCTTTCTTTAGGGAAACACAACGCCAAGGAGAGCAGGCACTCAGCTCTTCCAGGAGAGATTAAAGAGCAAAATTAGAGAAGCTGCAGCTTATGCCCATACCAATAAGAGCAGGTGTTTACCACCACTTTAAATAATTAAAAAGATTTTTCACCAGTGACCAGGTTGTCACCGACTCATCTCACTGCCACCCATGGATGCAGGCAGCGGAGCGACAGCAGGGCTCTGCTCCGTGGGATTCTGCCACCTCAGTAATCCCAGCACAGTGAACTGCAGGGAAGAGAAGAGCAAAGAGAGAGGAGGAAAAGCCCCGTTTTCCCCGGGAAGCTCTGCTATGATTTCTTTTGGGATAGGACCCAAGGTTTGTTTAGAACAATTTTTAGCCAGACCATGTAATACCGACTACATTAAAATGCTGAGACTTTGGGAGCAATTATCCCAAAAAATTGCATGCCAGGCAGAGCAGTGCAATTAGGCTGCATGTTAAGAGGCAGGATCCAGCATTAGCACCCAAACCAGCACGCACAGGACACGATCCACATTTGGTGTATTTACAACACATGACCTAATAGTAAAAGCAATAATTAGCTACTATTAATACCAGTGGATGAAAATAGAGGGAAAGGGAAGCTGCATAACGTAAGATATTTATACAGAGGTGGCCCCAGCAGCCAGGAGTAAAGATGGCAATGGTTTAGCACGCTCACCCTGAGCCCCAAGAGGGGACAGGATGGCCCAGGGATGTGGGACAGCCTTTGGAAACCTCTGTGGCTGTGCCATGGGCGTTCCAGCTTGCAGGGAGGATGGGTACTCCAGGCTGAAGGAGGTGGATTGGAATCCCACCTCCATCTCCTCTCCATGTCCCGAGCTCACACGCAGCAGCCACGGAATCTCTCCCAGAATTTTCACATGGGATTAAGTAACACACAACCTGTGGAGGGCAAACCAGAAGGATGACACCCCCTCTCTTTTTTGCTTATCCAAAACATTGCCAGGCAGTCAGGCAAGGCAACAACTGCAGTGATGCAAAGCAACACCACTCCTAGAGCAGGAAACAGGACTTGGCTCAAAGCTTTTGTTAGGGAGAAGAGGGTCCTTTCATAATACAGCCCTTTGTTCTGCTGGAGGAATTCAAATGCTATAAATTCATCCCCGTGGTAAATGCAGCAGTTATCAGGCATTTTACCACAGGATTCCTGGTCTCCTAGTGAACTTAAATGCAGTGCCATTACAGCAGCACTTTAACGTGTAAATATTACATTCCCGGTTCTTTAGGAGATGTTCATTTAGTGAAATAAAATCCTGCTAGTAAAACACCTGATCAAACCCTTCAGCTGAACTGGCCCAGTAATTGCTCTAGGACTGGAGGGAGTCCAATGACTGGTTGCAATTTATGACCACTTTAGGAAAAAAATCTACCTTGAAGCATCCGCTCAGGACTGAGTTGTAGATGAGATCATGGAGTACATTTACATCGCAGCTTTCTATAACGTTAAGTGGCCACTAATTCGTGCTGAATTCCTTTGTAATTCTGATGGAATCACATCTGACAATCACATAAATAGCAAAAAATTCCTCAGGAATAATGTTACTACAACAAGGAGTAAAAGGCAAAGGAATGATTCATCTTTCATGGTGAGACATGCCCTTTTCTATCATCTCTACTCACCCAAAATAATTTGCCCAGCCCAAATTTCACAGCCAGGGCTGACAGACACCAAGTTGCAAAGGGGTCACTCTCCTGAGCCACACAACTCAGCCACAGTTACAGTTTGAGGGGAATACAGTTAAAATCTGAAGCTGTGAGAAAGCTTAAGGACAATTAAGCAACAAGATGAGCTGCCCGAGGGAGGTGGCAGGAAAACCTTGATGAAGATTTTGCTGCAGGCAGGGGGCTGCATTAAATGACCATCATCTCCACTGCTATTAAAAATCCAGGGGTCGTGGTAGGAAGTGGACAGAGAGAAGAGATGCAAAACACGACCATTTTAACCCTTTCCATTCAGCAGAGAGAATCAGGGTTAGGAAAGGGTGGAACAAAACGACCAGAATGCAGGAAAAAGCAGAGTCATAAATGTATTGGAAGACTAAGATCCAGCTGGAGAGCTGTAAAATGGCAGAGCAGAGTCAGAATCCTGTCAAAGACACGGAGGGGAGGGATCATCACAGATTTTAAGGAGTTTGGTGTTTTCTCCTTCCTGCAGTGAGGGTAAATCCTCTCCATATTCTGGAAGCAGGAAGGAAAGGAGGGTTTAGGCTCTTTGCATCCCCCAGCTCCAGAAAGCAAACACTGGTTCTGCCCTGGAAGAAAAGTGGTTTTATCACCTTCAAGCCTGCTCCAAAAGGGCTGTGTTAGAAAAGCCACAATCCTTTGGCACTTGAATAGCACTGAAATCAAAACACCAGCTCAGCTCCTGCCTCCACATCCTCCCTAGGAGAAAAAAAACACCTGGGAAAGCCATCAGGACATCTCTTCCTCTTGCTCCATGGACCTGAGAAGCCTGGAGATGATCCAAAAAAAGCTGTATTTTGACTGTCTCAATTAACCAAATAGCTAAAAACTTTGTTATTTGCCTGGCACCAGTAGAAGCAGGGTCCATATGCTGAACTAGAACAAGAACTTGCTCGAGGAATTGCTGCCTGCACCGTGAGATGCCAAAAGCCAGATGGGGGATTTATAACAGCACAAGGCTGGCTCAATGGGCAGGGGCTGCTCCAGCACAGAGTGTTCCTGGAAGAAAGCAACAGCCACTAAAGTTAGGGGAAAGGGTTAAAAATAAAAGTGAGCAACTTTCTTATCATGCACTCCTTGCCTTCCACTGAATTAACAGCGGAATCAGAAATCAGATGATGCTCCAGGCTGCCTGAAAATTGTTTTTACACTTTCAGTATGCCCATGGCCAAAACCTAGACAATGTATGTTCGTGTGAGGTGATTATTTAATGAATGCAGGGTGCAGATAGATTAGGAGGAGCTGATGCTCCCTTGTGCTGTCCTCCTGAACAAAGACTTGGGGACCAGCTCCACAAAACAGCAACAGCATCCCTCAACTCTTTTGGATAGCAAACACATTCCCCATCTCTCGTGGAAATTACAGGGCCTGGGTGTGATGTGAGGCAGAGGGAGGCACAACATGAAGTTGCAGTTTTAGCTTCCCATTGGGTGCAATAATTACAGGTAGGGAGTAACAGCAGCATCTCTCCATAAGGCTGTTAATAAAGTTCACCTTCACTAGCTAAACCCATTTCTCTTTCCTAAAGACTGGAAGAGATTTTATAGCAGATTCATCACCTCCACCCTTTAATTCTATTTTTGGAGTCTATTGAACTTTTGCATATGTTGAAATGAAAAGAGTCTATATTAACACAACCACTTTTTTGTTACTGTAATGAGAGCCTTGAAACCACCACAAAGAGAAACATGCCTTTTAGCAGCTGAAACAAATTATTACAGCAACTGAGTCTTAAAAGGAATTTCAAGTAAAAATATAGTATTGCATGAAGTTGTTATGGCAACTGATGTTGTAGAGTAACTGCACTGGGGCAAGTTTTCCTCCTTCATCCTGCTCAGCAAAGTCTAGGAAAAACTTTATGATAAAACTGTGCCTTAATTAGTCAAATAAGTCATAAATATAGCTTATCCCAAAATCCTTAACATTCCATCCTCATGCAGTCTGTGTGCAGTTACTCTACTAATGAGAAAATATATCTACTAAACCCCCACTTACCATTAAAAATCCTATCCAATATTTTTCTAATACAATTTATCAATTTAAACACATTGCACAATGTAATATTCTGCAGCGTTCCATTAAAATGATAAATAGCTATGGAAAAAACAAGGGATTAAACATACTGTAATGTAATCTAACAGTATTTAAACATAAATAAAAAAAACCTTAAATATGGATGGGAAATGTACCGTATTTGCGAGCAAAAAGAGCCCAAGTTGCTCCCTGGGTTGGAGAATTAATAGGCCAGAGGAAGCAGAGCAGTGAGAAATGACAGTCAACTTCAGAGGATATAAAATGTCCATTAGGCTTTGTTATAAGATTACATCAAAGCAGTTCATATGTTTTAATCTGGGGAAAGAGAAAGCAGCTACTTGGGGTCTGTGCCTGGGGGCTGCCTCTGTGTACTGAACCAGACAGTTTGCATAATGAACAATTTTTATTCAATCAGGATTTCAGCACAGATAGTTCCCACTCAATGGGCTCTAGCACAAATGGGGTTGGATATTGATGCTATTCTTCAAGCTCCACCTGCTGGCTCCGGAAGAAGTGCTGGTGGCTTTCTGAAGGGCCAGTCTGTGGAGGGACATCAAGTTATTGGCATAAAAATCCAAGTCCAGGCTCTGTGCTTCTTGCCTTTCTCAGTTTCAAAATAAAAAAAAAAAAACCCCAAAACCCTCCCAAAAATAAAAACCCTACCACAAAATCCTCCAGACTTCAGAGTTTTCCTTGGGTTGCACCAATAATTTGGCTGATTTGCTTAGGCAGATGCTGAGCTGCAGACGAGCTCCCGCAGCAAAGGTGCACGAGCTGCCAAACCCTGCCTGGTTGAACCCACCTGACTCCCAAGGGAGTTGCCTTGTGCTCAGAGTGCAGCCAAAAGGGCAGAGCAGCCAGGGAAATCATTCCATTTAGCGTGTGCCTTCTGCACAATAATTACTTATTTAAATTTTACTCTGCTGCTCGAGCCATTAGAAAAACGCACTATAAACAAAGGTGATTTTATGCAGACAATAGCTGAGCCAGTCATTTTTTAAAGACAGGCACACCATGACTTATGTCCCAAGATGAGCAGCTCTTATGAGATGGCTGAAACAAGGTTTATAGCCTAAACCCTATTTCCAAGGGTTATTCCAGTGGCTGCACTGCTGGATCACCTTCAGCAGCAGCATGGAGCTCACTTACCCCACAAATGCAAGCCAGGGTCACTAACAGCTTTATGGGCAGGAAGAGCCCAGGCAACACTTTGCTGCACAGAAGTGCTTGCTAAATCCTGGGATGATCATTGAAAGGTTTCACATATACACCTGATAATTCAGGGTTAATTAGTGTGGGCATGTTAGAGATGTTCCTGCCTGCACCTCTGGATTCTGCCTATTGATCAGGCACTGCGGCTGCTCTCGGCTCCGGGAGGAAGTGAATTCACTCTCTTGCAGTGAATTTTGCTTCCTGCCTGATTCGGGTAGGCTTTGCTTCTGACTGGCACCAAATCCCTTCTTCCTATTTCCAGAAGAAAAATAGCTCCCTTTTAATCTAGACCTTCCAAAGCTCCTGCCATGCCTGTGACGTCCTGAATGCAGAATTATGGCTTTCCCTGGTTTCTGCTCATTTGTCTGGAAGCCTGTAGGTTGTTGTATCTCACCCCCGGTACTTTTTTGGCTCTGTCCAGAAATACCCTTTTATCAATTCACCTGACAGCGATCCAGCAGGAAGGGTGTGTTGGAAGATGATGCTAATCCAGAGAGACCATTCTTCAGTTGCAGCATTCATGAAGTCTAATGAACTATTGGCAGAAAGGGACTTCTGTGGCGCAATTAAAACTCGCTTCTGCGAGACACAAAATATTGCAACTAAAAGTTAACGGTGCCAAGCAGGGGAGGTGGATTAGCTCAGGGAACATAAATTGGTGAGAAGAAGCCACTTCCTTCTCTCCCCCCCCGCCCCATCCCCAAGCCTTATGCATTAGGCAAAGCTGAAATAATGAATATGTATTGCAAGGTGTTTGCTACAAGCCTACTTATAAAGTGCACAGCCAGGAACTCCTGGAAGGGGGATTTATGGGAGCAGTCACACACAGCTGGCACACCGTGTTCTGCAGGCTTCAATTGGGATGAATGCCCCCCCTGTAAGCACTTAGCACCCACCACAATAAACTAAGGTGTGTAAGCAGAGTCTAAAGTTTATTTTCAGGAGCGTCCCTTGAGGGGGAATGGTAAATCAACCACCTCAGGTTTGGTAAATTCAATGAGAAGCCTGAGCTGGGAGAGGGGACGTGGCTCATCTCCTGCTCTGAGATACCCAACGTCTTCAAAATGCTCAAGGAAGAGGAGGCAAAGCATGGGAATAGGTTGCTGCTTGAGGACTGGACCAGTCATTAACACCAGATGACATCCCATTAATCAGAGGAAATGACACTAACAGGACCATTACAATGCTGTGATCCTTCACCAGCTTTGCTAACTGAGGGGGGAGAAAACCACAACCCATCGGACACTAAGTTTCAATTTCAAAAAGAAATTCACCTTCAAATTGCTTTGTCTTTTTGCATGTTTCCAGGCACAGTAATTAAAAATCTAAATCAAAATCCAGTTACTCCTTTCCTTCACTCTCACTTGGCAATGAGCACGCTCTCCCCAAAATCCCATACAAGGCCAGAGAATAATGAGAGCAAGTCAAGCAAAGCTTTCTACAAGGTGAAGGCAGCTCCTGGAGCTTTAGCATCAGCCAGGAGCTGTGGTGACACAGGCTCTGACTGCAAAGGCTGGCTTAAGGGCTGATGCTAAAGACCATGTCCACTGATAGGTGGGATATTAATGCCACTCCTTTCTTCAAACCCTCTAAGTCTGCACTGCTGCCTGGGAGAGGTTTGAAGACTAAAGATATATTTTTTGAATTATTAATCTCTTTGCAGAAGCTGTACACTTGGAGACAGCACGGAAAATAGGTTAAGGCTCACAATAAGCTGAATGAGTTAAATCAGAATCAGGCAAGTGTGCTGACAGCCAGCTCCTGTGACTCTTAAGCTTATGGGCCAAGGTATGAGTATGAAGGGAACAGCAGGATCAAGTCAGATAAAATGAACATGTTGGGTTTGACTAGTCTGTGAGGAAGGGTCAAATAGTGGCTTGCTGGTGGGACCCACAGCCAACATGGAATGACTGACTGAAGCAAAGAAGGACTGACATTACTTCTCCAAATTATAAATTCTGCTTCCCAATCTATCTGAATGGATTAACCTCAAAACATGAGATCCGGAATTTAAAGATTCAGAATTCAGAAGCTATTATGAGTCAAGAGCAGGAATTAGCATTTGAGTTATAAATATGCTCTAACAAACTGACAGGAGTCGGCTTGCTGTTCCTTCCCTTTTTGAAGATGGTGGCATCATACTTGCAATATTTAGAGACATAAACCTAGAAGTGATTTTCACATCCCAGCTGGATGTTAACAACGTGGCTCGTTGGGAGAACACTGCTCCTCATCTAACCAGTGCTGCCATGCAGGAAGTTGTTACAACAAGGCAGGGTCTGGCTTTCCAGCACAGGAGATGGGAGCAGTCCAAGGAAAAAGTGCTGTCCCAGGACACAGGGCTGTGCCACGGCACCCTGATCTTCTACAGGTCCTCCCTTACCTAAAAGGCCGTCAGGAGAGAGGCACACATGAGCACACTCTGAATAAACAGGAGCCACTAATATCAGAGAAAGTCTCCAGGCAGTAAGTAATGAAGGCACTAAATAACTGTACCCGCTATTCGGATTTTCTGCCAAACATTAGCCAATTTAAAAGGCAGCAAGAGGCCTTTTACACAGGGAGAATTTCTTTGAGCACCGACTTAAAAGCTGAAGTTTGGCAGGAAAGTGTCTGAGAAGGATGGGGGAGAGGTAAAAGCCAATTTCACCTGGTAATCTGCTACACTATTTGTGTCCTACCCAGACCACACTTCATGCATTAAGAACACACTGCAGCTCTCCCCCGCGCTGGGGGAGCGGGGAGCTAATGGTTTCTATTACAGGCGTGTGTGGAGGGTGGCTGTGGCATGCACATCTGTCTGCAAAATAGATGTTAGCTCTGGAAACTGCCTAAACACCTCCGTTCCCCAGCAAACGGGGCCGGCAGCAGAGTTTTTTGGGCTCCCTCCTGGCGTGACAGGCGGGGGTGATTGACAGGGCTGGGAGCTGAAAAGCCTGCACGTGCTCCCACTGTAAATAGTAAAGCTTAAAAGCCTCAGCCCTTAACTGACTATTTTCACAGACTTCAACTCAGTTACTCTTAATGAGGATTTCCACGCGCACACACAGAGGAAAAAAAAAAAAAAAAAAGAGTCTACACATCCTCAGTGC
The DNA here is from genome assembly GCA_013401035.1 of Horornis vulcanius. Taxonomy (NCBI): domain Eukaryota; kingdom Metazoa; phylum Chordata; class Aves; order Passeriformes; family Scotocercidae; genus Horornis; species Horornis vulcanius. The sequence goes on from VZUA01005585.1 coordinate 10,585, forward strand.
AAAGGGAAAAAAAAAAAACCAACAAACCCAAAAAATCAACAAGCAAACAGCAAAATAAACAGCTGGTGAAGTGAAATACGAGGTTAGAGCCCTCTCTGATTCAAGAGAAGATTATTAAAACAGCTATAAAGATGGTGTTGGCATCTCTTGAAATGAGTTTGTTACATTCAGAAGAGGCAGTTACACATGACAAACCATTTTCTGTTTAATTAGAGGGCTCTGTGTGGAACACTTCCAGGCGGAGGAGGGGAGCAGATTGCCACCCAGCATCTCAATTATGGGACAGAGCCTTAACGATTCGACATGCAAATGTTTTTGACTGACCGCAGAGGGAGAAAAAAAATGAGGGGGGAAAAAAAAAGCCAAAAAAAAAGAAAAAAAGAGAAAAAAAATGAGCTGTTCTAGAGGTTAAGGAACAGGAGCTTTGTCCCAGCCTTCAGCAATCTGGGCTTTCTTGCCACACACATTAGTGCTAAAGGTTTCTCTCAGCCCAAAGAATGGCTTCTACTTGCTGGCTGGGAAAAAAAAAAAAACAACTAAAAACTTCTATGGGGAAAAACCACAGAGATACCCTCTGTCCAACCCTGGTTAAAAGCTTTCTATTCTTCCAACCAGGTGAAATAATTCGTGGTTGAGGAATAGAGCAGGACCTTGGTATTCGCACCAAAGCTGTGAAAGTAAGCAAGCACAGAAAGGAAATTCTAGCTAATACAAGTTAAATATAGGTTATGTTAGCTGCATTTTACAAGCACTAAGAATGTTTTTGGAGAAAGCTGTCATTTTTAATGACAGCACAAGCTCCAATTACCACATAGCTGATACACTTGGGATTTGGAAGTTTTTTTTTAAATCACTTGAAATCTAAAAAAACCTTCATTATCAGCTTCTGAGTTGGATGTAAATAACTTCACCTGGTGCTAAGAAGTTTAACATTTCACAGGGGCACACGAACAACTTAAAGCCATTTATAAATGCAGCTTCAGCTTCCTGGCAATCTAAATGCAGTCTCTGGCAACTTGAGCAGCAGCAAAGAACACAAGGCTGGGCTGCAAGGGGAAGAGGAGCAAGGCTAAAGGAGATGTGTGAGCGTCACCAAACCCTGGAATCAGACAAGAACACACCTCAGGCTGCAGATACCTGTCAGTTCAGGGGGAAGATTCATCTTGCTGCTGGGCTTAAGAAAGGCCACTTAAGCTGAGAGCAAAACCATGTATCACCTTGAGCCTAAAGCAGAGCATTTGCCCCACAAGATGCTTCCAGAACGAAAATGCAGCTACGCTGAGCAAACCCTCTGTCCAGTGGAACCCTCCCAGCTCCACCACGCTGTCCCTCGCTTCCCTCAGGCTTTCACCACTCACCAAGGTTAACAAACCCAAAAGCAAGTCCAAAAAAAAAAGCCCCCGAACTCGCTTACAAAAACCAGAAAGCTCCTTGGAAAAGCCTGCAAAAAACCAGCACGGCGCCCAGGGCAGCTCCAGCCCCAAAACCTAACGCAGGAGGCAGCGAGGCTGGGGGCTGAAAATTCTCCTTCCCCACAGCTAATGTGAAAGCCTTACAGTCAGCAAGAAGAAGGGCAGCCTTCTAGCTTGTGGCAAGCACAAAGTGGGATTGAATCATTACTTGAAGAACGTGTTTCAGTGCCTATAAATAAAAACCTGCGAGGCTCCTTGCCAAAGAAGCCCAAGTCAATATCGCTTTTCTATATGCGCTGTCAAACTTTACTTTTAGACAGTATATTAATTACCCAGTCAATAATTGTGGGTTTCATTAGTGTATTAAATACCTCAATCAATAATATTTATCCTTTTCAGAGTCGGTCTTCACCAAAAACAAAGGCAGGAGTATTTTTTGATCCTGCAGTTCAAAAAGTCAGTGCAGCATAGCAGCAAGGCTTTAATGGAAAACATAAAACACTAGAAACAGACAAAAATCGGATTATTACTCTTATTTTTCAGCCTTTTGTACAATAAGCCATGAGGGAATTCCGAGAGCTAAACTGATGGCAAAAAAAATTAGATTTCTTCCTCTTAATTGCTCAGCGGTGATGTCAGAGTGGACATGACAAATGTTCACATCTTTCATTTCTCCATCAGATAAACCAACAACCAGCTCTGCTCTGCCAACTTTCCTGAGGATAAACTCTCAGAGCAAAGAGCCCATTTATTGTGTATCCTCTGCAGTGCAGCTTCCCAAGTGCCTTTATCCTAACCTGGGCTATCCCTGGGAATTACATCCCTGTGAGAGGTAACATCCCTACGTGGGACCTTAAAGAGAATTTCATCAGGCAACACAAAAGGAGCTCAGGAGGGTGGTTTTTTTTTGTTGGTTTTGTTGATTTTTAATTTTGTTGTTGGGTTGTTGTTTGAACTCTCCACTTAAAGGGCAAAATGTTTGGGACAAATTAAAAAAAAAAAAAAAAAGCCTTTGCAAGTGTCCGGTTTATTTTAAATAACTTACAAGGATGGGAAAAAAGAAAAGCACAACAAACAGCCGAGGAACACTCCCAAAGGCACGCTTTTGGCATGGCACAGAGGCTGAATTTAACAACAAATCAATGCAATATAAACAGGAAAAAAACTAAAAACAAACAACACCCTACCCCCCAAACACAGACACCTAAATATCTAAATAAAATACACAGAAAAATGCCTAACAGGCCTCATGAAAAATCCATCTGGCGATCCAAACTACTTTTTTTTTTTTTAAATATGCATATGATTGAAATGCAAAAATGTAAACATGAAAAACAGACTTTAAAAACTGCGAGAAGGTCTGTGGGCCTCTTGCATCCTCACAGATAATATATTAAAGAGAATTTCCACTCCCTGTAATAAGATTACTGATATTTACTGCACTTCTCCAGTATTTATAATGCCTAATATGCTGCAGACCACTCCTTTCCATGAACACAGGCTTTGGAAGTAGGCAGCCCACTCCATTTCACTTTTTTTCCTAAGCCTTTTATATCAAAATGATGTGAAATTTCTCTTTCTTTCCCATCTGAGTCCCCCCAGCAGCCCTACAGCTGCCTGAGGGCTGAGGGAGAAGCCCTGGGGGGTGGCCACTCTTCTCCAAAGTGGCCACTTGTTCAAGGGCTAGAAAACAAGGAGGCCAAAGGAAAGGTGACAAAAAAAGGACCCCCCAGAAGGGAAGTTAATATTAACTCCTCGAGATGTTATGCTGCATCTTAGGCAGCAAATGTAAATATCACCAGGAATTGGGAATCAAAGCACCAGGCTCATCAGCTTCCACTCTCACACCCATTGCACTAAAAGGACAATCCCGTCGTGCTGGAACACAGAGCCCACACACACACACTCATCCCAGCTGCCAGGCAGAGCACACACACAGCACAAAGCAACCAGTCACTCCTGATCCACCTAAGACCACCATTTATTCCTTACAACAGCTCTGAGAATGTATTGCTCCTCAAAGCTTTACTTCGGGGACAAAAAAAAACCAAAAAACCCCAAACAAACAACAAACCACCTGATGCATCTTAAAAACTCGGTCTGGCTCAAACAGAACCTCCCCTCCAGGGACTCGTAAAGGGTCACTAACAACTCATTGAAAATTCACGCCCAGTGAAAACACAGTTCAATCCCACCAGAGGGAATTAAGACAAACAGCAAACTACCTGAACATGGCCCGGCAGGGCACGCTCCAGATCCTCCCTCGGCCATGCAGAACTTGCTGCTCTTGTGTAATTGCCTTGGCACCTGCCTGTTTCCAAACCAGCAGCCTCCCAATTTCATCTCTGCTGTGTACATTTAATTTAAAGCAAAACACGAGCAGCCACAGGAATCCTCACCTCACAGAGATCTAGTTATGAACAATTCCAGAATCCTTTCAATTGAGCAAATACATATTCAGCCCAGGTAATGGCCGAAGCCATCCACAATAACCTGGATGGTAGCAGGGGAGATTTATGATGAGGGGAAGGAAGGCACAGGCTAGTTTGCCAATAATCCAAATTAGCATTGTGAGTCCACTTAATTAGCATAGTCAGAAGAGCCCAGAGCCTTTGTGAAGTTTTCCACGTCTCGTGCCAGTGGCTGCAGGATTCTCCAGGGTTTGGATGGCTATGGGCAGCTGGCAGTGAGGAAGGAAGAGAATTAAAACACCTCCACACCTTCCTTGCCCTCACTCCTCAGCTGGATACCTCACTTTCCTGGGACCAACAAACAATTTATTAACCAGTTACCTTCAGCAGTTCTAGCCCATGATCAGGGGAAGGAAGGCAAGGTAGATAGAGGCATCTATCTTTTATATAAGTGGGAAATCATATGCCCCTCTCAGGATTCATTCTGCTATATTAGCTCTTCTAGGCCCCTCCTAAAAAAGATCCTCATTCTCCTACTCAGCAGTGTAGTCCTCCTCTGTACTCGCCCCAGCTGAGTTTCTTTTTTGCCTCTCCACATTGCAGGCCAGAGCTGTACATAGCATTCGAGATGAGATCTCACAGCAGAGGCTTATATAATGCTGTGGCACTTGTATAGCTACACTAGAAATACCTTGCCTCACATAGCTTGATGTTTTTATCATATACTAGCTGATTAAAGCATGATTAAAACCCTCCAACTCTTCAGTCACTAATGAGCATCCACTTTAGAGCAGAGGGTTGTTTTTTTATTAGTCCTCAAAAAAAATGGCTTTTCACACAAACTGTTTTAAGTTGATTTTCTGTTCCAGTTCTCAAGGTCATTCAGCTGATCCCGTAAGATATCTTAACGCTCCTGAGTATTGATACCCTCCATCTCTAGTGCTCTGGCTGATGGCACAATAAACCCTGCAATATGGATGTGCAGCAATTCCCCTTGGGAGAAGGAGCTGCCCCAGCAGAGGCAGGTGTGCAACACCCAGAGCGGCAAACACCTGCCAAAAACAACACCCATAAAAATTTCCTGGTGTATATGGATGGGCCCAGGAATTGGAAATGAGCCTCAAGGAACACTGTGCACTACCACTTGTTTCCCAGTTTCCTAAAATTGGGTAGGAGGGATAGGAAGGGAGCAATACCGAAAGACTGGTTAGCAGAGTGGAAAGATGGATTATCACCACTAACCTACCATTTGTCAATCCAGAACTGTGCTGAAGACCGTAATTTTCTAGTCAATGCTTTATAAGCAAGGTCAGAGGGAACAAATACTTCAATAAAAAAAATGCAAGACATCAGCAGAAGAACCCAGTCGTGATCCTCAGAATCCAAAAAAGAAGAGGTTGTGTTCGCAATTAATGGGCCCAGAATAATGTGCTTCATGTCCATCAAAGGAAATGACATTTACAGCACTTAAACACCAAGACTTGAGATGACAAACAGGAAATCACAGGGAATAAAGGGCACCAACTGAATACACGAAGAAACTGTGCTCTCTGGAGCAAAATAAATAAATAAAAACTCACTTGTGCTACCAGAGCCCCACTGCAGCACTGCCTGGATGCTTGGAGCTGTGCAGCAAATGCCAAGCTGTGAGCTGCAGCCAGGGAACACATAATTAATGTGATTAGGAGCACACAGAGCTAGCATGCTCTGCTGACTGAAAAGCCCAGTAGCATAATTACTGTTTTCTGTACTAGCTCTATGTCTGAACAAATCTCAAAGCCTGGTTAGTTTTAGACTGCTGTGTAAACGTCAATAAAAATCCCAGAAGTGCCAGCTCATCAGCATTCTCAGGCACAGAAATGGTGAAAATATCACTGCATTTCCATGCTGTTAACATCAGGCAAAGAAGTCTCCATTCTTCAGTCTAACCTTAGAGTTTGTAATAAGGTAACATCTCCCCCAAGTGAATGCTTATTATGAAAGCTAATTAATTGCTTTCCAGTAATGAGAAGTCTTTGGT
>VZUA01005587.1:0-18168 GCA_013401035.1 Horornis vulcanius
CCAAAAACCAGCTTGGTTGTTAAATTCCAAGCTCAGTGTGCAGGCCTGGCAGGCAGCCAGCTGAGCAAATGTGACCTCTGCTGAACAAGACAGTAGTTGAGGAATCCTGTGGCTAAGCAGATTACATCCTTGTTCAAGGCAGCATTTTAAGTAATGGGAAACTACTCTTCACAGGAGATCTTTAGGACTGCATAGGAGATGATAATAAATGCATGAACTGTTTGGATTTAGCCCTCATTACTATTGGTGTTGGTTTTTTTTTGTTTGTTTGGGTTTTTTTAAAATTATATGTATTTGCCAACATTAGCGCTCAAAAAGAGATAGATTCTTTCTACTTATTACATATCCTGAATGATTTCACAATGTGCTTTACACCTCCTTCCCCTACCGTGCAGTAAAATCCAGGTGTAGTAATTCAGGCCATAATTGAATACTGTGTGGAGTTTGGAGCTTAACTGCACCTCTTCACTCCCACGTGTGCTCTTTTGTGTAGGTTGTACAGGAGAATGAAAATGTTGTCTTCTGCTTGGAGTGTGCCCTGCGGCATGTGGAGAAGCAGAAGTCGTGCCGGGGGCTGAAGATGATGTACCGCTACGATGAGGTGAGCGTGACAGCATCTGGGAGGACACTTAGCTTTGCCTTTGTCCTACTGAGGCCTCAGGAAATGGTCTTGGGTTTGGGGTTTGTTTTCGTTTTGTGCTTGATGTGGGAAGAAGGTGCTTTATTATGATTTAAGTAAAAAACAAACAAAGAAACAAAAAAAAAACCAACAAAGGGAACATGATGACACAGATGAAACCTGAATCATAAATTGCATGAATATGTGCCACAGAATATAAGAAGCCACTTAATGCTTTGGGATGGAACATGAGGCTTTGTTTTTACTAGTTATGTTATGGTAACTTCTGTACTTTGGAATACCTCCCCTCTGTTGGTAACTGGAAGTTCAGCAGACTTACTCCAGTCCAGCATGAGCATCCTTTAGGGCAGACTCACAGAGCACATGCAGATGAGAGGTGCAGTAATGGCTCCAAGCAAATGTGATGATGAGTAATCCCAGAACTCAAGATGGAGATTCAGGGCTGTGCCTGGGTTCTGAGCTGAGGCTCCATTTCTTTACCTGTGAGGGGACTCGGCCCCAAAGGTAAATAGCAGAGCAGTGGGAGAAATGACACGTCAGCCTTTGGAGAGCAGCACTGGGTACAAGCAGCTTTTTAAGATGGGCTTCCCAGCATTTCTGAGCACTCCTTTGCTGTCCTGTTTAAGTGACTCTGGAGGAAGAGCAGATGCTAATCTGTGTTTTGTTTTTCCCGCTTCCTGAACAGGAACAAATAATCAGTCTTGTCAATCAAATCTGTGGAAAAGTATCTGGTAAAAATGGCAGCATTGAGAACTGTATCAGCAAGCCTACACCAAAAAGAGGACCTCGTAAGAGAGCGACAGTGGACGTGCCATCATCCAGGCTTTCATCCTCCAGTTCATCCAAAAGTGCTTCAAGTTAATCCTGAAGATGCCAACACTCTCATTTTGTCAATTTATATATATTTTTTGTAATTATTATACCATAGTTTGGAGTACTTGCTGTAGAATACAAGCTGTCTTTGCACTAGCTCTAAAGAAGATTTTCTTCTGGTTTTAGAGAACTAATTTTGTTTTAGCATTAAACTGTTGAAATTTTTTTTTTTTGTACTTAGAATAGATAGATACAGCAGTCTGATTTTTTTAAACTGCCGTATGTTCACTGTTTTAAAACCGGCAAGGGGCTGATAAAATATTAATTTGTATTGTCCCTATGGCTGAAAAAATAAAAAAGCCTTTTTGGTAACTGTGAAAAAAGGCTTTTAACCCATTTTTGAATAGGTTAAAGTTTGATGTGTTTTATAATTTGTTCTCCAGTCATGTGAGCAGATTTTTCTAGAGAGAAAAGGGATAGGAGACAAAAACTTGAAAGAAATTGCTTTACTTTGGCTGTCTTTTATTCTGTCACAGCAAGATGAGTTTTGTAATTTTTTAAATTGGAGAATACACACTTTCTTTGGGAGGTTATGGCAGCTGAAGATGGACTTTGTTTCCTAACTGTAGGCAAAAGGAGGAGATTTGGAGTATGTTCTCTTTTACCAGCACATCACTATGCATCTGTTTTGAGGGGGAAAAAAAAAAATGTTAAAAAAAAAAAAAAAAAAGAAAAAGAAAAAAGAAAAAAAAAAGGAGGAAAAAAGACTGCCTGCCTTGAGGAGTTATGTGAGGGAAAACTGTGCCTGATTTCATTAGGAAATCCATTCTGTTATTTTTTGGTGCTGTTGGCTACTTTATCAAAAACCCTTCAATAGCATCCTTTAAAAAAAATAAAAAAAAAGAAAAAAAGTGATTGAAGCCATAAGTGCTTCTTTTGTCATAGACGTGCAATCTTTCTAACATTCCATTTCCATTCCACTGCTGTTTTTCACACCTTTACACAGTCAAGCATTAATTTTTGTTTTGAATTTGTTTCATTATATGATCACATTTAGAGCCACTAGCAAGTCTGCATATTTCTTTTGAATGTGAAAATGCATTTGCTTTCATCTTGTCTATTTTTTCTCTTCATGTTGTAACAAAAAAAAAAAAATCACACCTTTTGTACATATGCCTGTAAATTTTTTTAAATACTTGAGCCTTTTCTTGGGGTGGGGGGAGGGATGGCAAAGAGACAAGATGAAGAAAAGCCTTACGTTTCACTTTCTTCATCGGTTGGATTGGATGCTTACAGGGTTTTTCTTGTAACATTTATAAGTGCTGCTTACATCACTGAACAACAACAAAAAATAATAATGGAGTAGCTGTTGCCCTTTTCTGGTTGTGTGTACAGTATGTGTGGAATAAAAAAGGGAAAATGTTTTCACAAACTGTTTTGTTTCGTAATTGAATTCAACAATACCGTAGCTACCCATATTGCACTGAGCTTGCCAGTGGTGACTGTCAGGAAAGTCCTATAATACAATTTGTTGGTTGTTGTTGCAGAAGACTGAACTGTTTTGGAATATTTAACAATAACATAAACAGAGTCAAGTGTTTTCAAATGTGGTTGTCTGGTTTTTATGGCCTTGCTGTGTACTTTTCCCTCTTGACAGTAAACTTCTGACTATGGCTTACAGTTTGACATTTAATTTATTAGCGCTGCTCTGCTCTCTTTCCTTGTAAGGAAAGACTTCATGTTGTTTATTGCCAGTTTTTTGTTTACTTTCCAGGTTTGTACTACGAGGTTTAATAAAAAAAACAAAACTTTTTTGGACATTTTGTCTGTCTTCTGGAAAGGGAGAGAGTAAAGGAAGCTACCTCAAGATAAATTTCTTTCAACAGCTGCCTTGTTAAATAGTAAATCTCTAGTTGTAGGTAGGGAGCTTCCAGCCTTCATTTCCCAGACAGGGGTCAGGAAACAGTGTCAGCTAACAGGAGAATCCTTAGGGAAACTGGCCACTGCCCAGCTGGCAAGCAGCAAGGAGCTACCTCATTCCCAGCCATTGGCTTTGTCAGGGCAGGTCTTTGGAAGGGATCTATGTCAGAGCTCATCCTTTTACTTACGCTGTTTCTGATTACATTCCTCCCCTCAGTGCAGGAAGAGCAGGAGCCAGGAGCCTTCTCAAAGGAGAGGAGATCCCTGAAAATAAGAGCATGAGACTTGACAAGCAACAGGCATTAGACATGGTCAGACCTCGAGTTCAGAGAGAAAAATGACTGCAGAAAAAACGGGAATGAGATGATGCCTATAGGTCCTGAGGTTTCTAAAATACATGCATTTAATTAATAATTAACTCAGGTTTATCTCCCTAGTGTAGACAAACAGATGTTACCATGGAAAAACACGTTACAGTGGTGCTCCTAATAACCATTTTTTTTTTCCTGAATTAGGCTCCTCTGTTCACTTGTCATGGATAAAAGACCTGGGTAATCAAGTAAAAGACATGGTTGGGATAGAAATTCTTTATTTTATCTCGAAAGAGGAGTAAGTACACAAAGCTAAGATACCTGCTCCACAAGGAGTGCAACATTTCCATATGCATCTCTCCTCCTTTTTGCGTTCTTATTTTTTTCCTTAACACCTATAACTAAGTTGGTCCTGAATAAGAAGTGTGAGAACAGTAGACATTGCTGCGTTAGTAGACAAAGGCAGGAGGCAGACAGTAGGTAGTAAAGAGTAGAAAATAACTTTTCATTTTGGTTCAGATCCTAAATCTTCAGTTGCAGCAGCTGAAAACATGCAAGGAACAATTTGGGTTCAGTATTACACATCAACTCTTAAGTACTTCCAATCAGCCATTTAAAGGTTAGTGGTCAAAGTAACTTCTACCTTTCCCCTTAAATTCTCTTATACATAGTATATACAACAGTTTTACTGCTCCCCTGAGCCCCAAGACTACTGTTAAAGTGTGTGTGCTTTAGGCATAATTTTTTCTTTAAAAACCAACCTCCACATGACTGGCAATTTTGTAAAAAGGCAGTATTACTAAGTAAAAAGATCTGGCTGTTATGCTTGGTTAGCAAATTGTTACACAGGCAAGCTCTTCATTCACTTGTTCATTCATTCAGAAGTCATTCTTAAAGGATATGATTTTAAGATTCAAATAGTTTGAGAGTCACTTTCATCACTGCCATCTGAAGCACCCTTTCTCTCAGTTACAGCAGCAAGGGCAGTGTCCACTTGAACCTCCTCTTCGTCAGACTGAACAACGGGGGACTCTCCTTCGCTCGCGTCCTGGCTGGCCGAGTCGGTGCAGGTCGAGGACAGGGAACAGAGCTTCTGCCGTAACTCCGACTGGCTCGGCACCTGCAGACTGATCTCGTTCACGTAGGGGTTGGAGTCAGGCCCTGAGAGTTGGGAAAACAACAGCAACAACAGCAGTCAAGCTCTGGCTCAGCAAGGGGATTGAGAAGCCAAGAGATTAACTTCAGCTCAGTGCTGCTTAGGGAGTCGCTTTCAGGTTTTCCTTCTTTTGCAAGGCACCAAGAGGAAAACACCCCAATAAACTCAGTGTAACAGAACTATGCAAATTGGAAATTTCAAACCAAACCACTACGAAGCAGGCAATAGCAGTCATCAACAGTTTTCACTAAAATGAAGATGCAAAAGCAAAACCAGCATGGAAGCAATCCTTTGGTAGATCAAGAGCACAGGAGCGGGATTTTAAGACTCTGCTTCCACCGTATCCTGTGCAAAAAAGACTTGTAAGCAAGTTCAGTGTGACGGTGTTTGCTTGCAGTTTGAGAGTTCAGGTTTCAAAATTAGATCCTCTTCCCTGGACAGTTCCTAACAGCAAGAAAGTTAAAATGAGGAAACATCTAAACTATGTGATCTGCCAAAGAAAGCCCTTTCTTCCTTCTATACCTAACAAGTGTTTCTCCATAGTCAGAGCATCCAGCTTCAGCTGGTGAGTAACTTTAGTGAGAAAATTCTCTTAATTTTATTGGAAAGTTTTTCAGAAGGGTCGGATGGATATCAGCTACACCTTATCTCTGCTCAGACTGTTTGCAGAGCAGTTCAAACCACATTGTCTATGCCTGCTACTCAAGTACCTGAGTTATATTTTAACACTAGAAATTTTAGAGAGCCTGCCTTATGTGGTGTACACCAGCATGCATTAGATCAATTTACACAACACTTAGAGGAGGAGTTTTCAGAAGTGATAGATCAAACTCAATTTTGCAGTTTAACTTACTGCCACAAAATGTTGCAAAGCCAATGTCCAAAAGCTGGCAATGTTTATAGCAAGGCAAATTTGGAAATGTTTCAGTGTCTTGAGCAGATTCCATTTTTACCAGTTATTTTAATAACTTACCTGTATTTTGTGGTGTTGGGCCAATCAATTGTCAAACAAACCTTGTCCTGGCAACCCAGTTCTCTACTGACAGCAAAATTAAGTTACCTTTAAACCATCTCATTTTTCTGAGAATGAAGACTATTGCATATTTGGTTTGATTACTAGGGTGCCAGGTTCTTAAAGCAAGCAAAAAAATCCCTCAATCAGAGGAAAATAAAATGTCTGGAACTGCAAGAGCAAAATTCATGAGACTTACACTGACTGCAGTAAGGTTGCAGTGCTAGAACATTATTACAGCACAGGTACATTATATTGCAGAGTATGTCCATGTACAGACACTGTACATAGATGCTGTCATACATAGATTACAGCATAAAATAAAGAATGTAATTTTTTCAAAAGCTAATGCATTTATCTACTTAGTTAAAAAAGTAGTTTCTGCACTTCCTTAGATAATCCAGCTGAGTCTGCTGTTAAGACATGAAGTTTCTTAGTCCAACATCTGCCAAACAGCCAGCAAGGGGAAAACAGTCCTAGATTCTGCAATTACTGGCAAGCTCAAATGATGATCAGCTTTAACAATGCACAAAGTGGATGCCTATCCAAAACCACCATCTCAATTCAGTTTTTGCAATGAAACACAAAAACCTAAACCTTTAGTAGTCAAGTGTGCCTTGACCATTTACCACAAGTAACATTTTTCACGTTCACAGCAGGTGTTAATCACCTTTACCATAGGGAGTACTGTAAGTACTTCCATAAAAAGTATTTCAATCTATTTTCAGAAGAAATCAAAAAGACCTTTAAAGGAGCTTCATCATCTTCCACAAGAAAAATCATTTTTAAGTTTTTAAGTAGGAAAACACTTCCATGGTAGATGAAGGATCCAGTATTGAGAGCCCCAATTCTCAGTGTATATGTAAACTGCTGGGTTGAACCTTGTCTCTCAGTACCTCTCACTGAAGATCTTGCATTATACAACAGGTCCAGGTTTTACAAGCAATATTCTGGACAAATTCTAAGCAATCAGTGTTAAAAAGAAAAGCCTAATTACTGTAAGCTTTCTGTTGATGTTTGTCAAAATGTCCTCTATTATCTCTATATTGGTAAAAATGCCCCTCAAGCCAGTATGTAACACATCACCTACCCAGACTGTGGCGAATACAATGGGGAGCTGCAGCAGCAAGAAAAATTAGGTTGTCTGGAAATATCACATAGTTTTGCAACAGCTCCCTTGTACAGCAACTAAATGTTAATGTTTCGAGAAGCACTAATGAAGAACAGTCAATCTGCATCAAGTGTGATGTTTTATGAGGTAACAGCACCCATTACAAATGGGAGCAGTTCTGGTGGTTGATCACTGTCTCTAAGCAGGCTGTCACTACAAGTACCATACCCAGCATGGGAGACAGCACGTTATTGTCTTCGCTTCCTGAGTTTAAAAAGACGTCGAGTGCTTCCTGGTCAGACATGTCCATAAGGTCCATCTGCTCCAGCATGTCCACGTTCACCTCCATGGAGGACATACTTCCAATGGGTTCTGCAGGAGAAACAGCACAGTGAGCGAACCAACTATCAGCTACATGGGGTTATTACCTAGCAAGGCTCCAGAGGCTGCTGTAATTGTCTGCATCAGCAATAATTAGACTTAGGAATGGAAGGAGCCCACCTACAGGAGCTGCTCAGCAGCAACCTCAGCCCAAATCCAAGAGCGCTCTGTGCAATCTTTGTTGTGAAACTAGCATCCATTACTGACTGCTTTTGTAAACCAAAACATTTTTAGCAGCAGTATTTATAGCAATAACCTTCTCAGGAATAAGCTGAGATGAGACTCAGGCGCAAATATTGAAACTTTCCATTTTGGAACACTCCTTTTCAATTTTCTCAACCAAAAGTCTTTTTAGAGAAAAACAAACACATTTAAGCACACAGTCACTAAATGTGACTGTGCAAGGCATAGAAATTCAGAAACCAGGATTAATGCTAACAAAAGAAAGCAGCTGTTCTTCTCTCGCTAATCTAAGAAATTACAATAGTCCGTAAAACCCAGCTTCACGCCCAGTCTCTTCTCTCAGCATGGATATTTCATATTATTAGTTACTCAAGCAAATTACTTATTACTGTCAATACAGTACTGACAATTTGCAAGGGAAGTAAATACTTGGATAAGCATCTTCTTCCTTGAACAGCAAAACATGCAAACAGGAAACAAGTAAGTTCAGGGCCACTCACATTTAATTCCAGCTGCTGCATAATATCAAATTATTACAATGAACAATTTACTTGTTTTTCTAAACAATTACATTATTGAAAGCCTTCATAGGTGAACTGAGGTAAAATTCTGTGATTTGACTGGGGGATTTATTTTTTCAGCTATGCTACAGCTCTGCAGTTTTACATGTACTGCAGGTCCAAATCTTTCATTAAAGGAGTTCCATTGATACACTTGGATTGCACATTATCCTAAAAAGTTTAAGTTCCAAATGTTAGGCAGCCTAACACTAACAGCTGTGTGTTCAGTACCAGCCCATGACAGTGTCCACTTTTAGCCTAAAAGGCAGCATATTACAGAAAGCAGCAGACTCAAACTCAGTTCCTGCCCTGACCGTGAATTTAGATTTACACATCTCACCTCTCCTTAGCCACCCATGCAGAGCATCTTGCAGATGAGTATTTATAGCATTCATGCAGTGAAATGGAAACCTTGGATTGTATTCCCTGCTCTGACATTACAAATGATAGCAGAACTGCACTTGGAGCGGGGACAGAATATCTACATTTTTTCCTGCCACACGAATGCATAATTTCCCACTGGCTTCCTTACTGGTCCAACAATCCCTACATTTTGGCCTAACAGATGGAAACCTCCCACACAGAATTCCCTGTAATCTCTGGCATTCTTGTGCTTTAACCAGTCCGAAGATGCCAGACTTGTGTCATTTCCTAATAAGGAGAGCACTTCATGTGACCTCCTGTGTCCTGATCACACCCAGTGGGAATAGCTGCCACCTGGGAAGTGCTCAGAAATGCCACACTGAGCTTTCCTCTGCACTCTGCAAAGTTTTCTGAGGCATCTCCTTGCCAAATGGCAATCCCAGGCTTTGGAACTCCAGTGGACAAAGCAGCTGCCTCCATCCATATTTTACATAGATGCACTCTTCAGCTGCAGAGAAAAATGCTGTTACACTGTTAGTTCAGTGCTCTGCATTTCCTCAGACAAGGAGCAGAGCCTGACTAATCTTCTAAGGTATCCAGTACCCCTGGGACACAAAGTTTCTTGAAAAGGCTCATCTGAAGTTCCAGTTCTACTGAGGAAGAACTTGGACATTTTTTGCTGTGTAAGCACTGCTGGCTCTGCCTGCTCAACAATGCTCTCCAAGTTGGGAGTTAGTGCAAAAAGGTATTTTACAACTTGCCTCTCCTCTCTGCTATCTGCAAGTATCCTGTGGAAAGGTATTGCTCCATGTCCTGCTGGAAGGCTTCTTCAAAGAACTTCTGGCGCTCCTTTAGCTTCATCTGCTGGGTGTGCTCCATGTCCAAAACCTTCTGTGCATGTTCAGCATCAAGTTCAGCTGAGCATAAAACAAACAGACAAATCAAATATTGCAGGTGCATCCCCCCCACTCTCAGCATTTAAAACCTACAGAACCAGTTCAATAAATTCTGACAGACTGTTACTACAGGCTGTTAACACAGCCTGCAAGAAAAGGAGGTCTCTGGGCTTTGCAACTGTATTTTAAACCAGGATAGGAATACCATATTAGGCAGCACAACCTTCACATTAAAGTGATGTCATAATTATTTATCTTAGGCACAATGCAAATTTCCTGAGCTGTATAAACAGGAACACCTGAGACCACTGTCCTTCAACAACTGGGATTTCAGAATTCTGCCAAAAAAATCCTCAGATAATGATGCTTCTGCAGTCATATGCACCTAATGCACACAAAAGCAACACTTTTCATTGGAATATTGCTGCACACACAATGCACGTGGCAAGAATCATATATGTACTTATATGTACCTACATATAAATACACATACATAAGTGTGTGTGTGTGCGTGTGTGTGCATGTCTGCCTGAGATTCTGGCTTTGCCAGCCTCCATACAGAATGGAAAAATTTCTTGAAGAATCCTACATGTACGTGCAGCAAAGGAAATAATAATAGACAGAAATAAGAAATGTTAGCCTGAATATCAGTAGATGAACTCCTTCCCCTCTGTTTTGCTCTACACTGGACTGAGGAGAGAAGAATTGTGCTGTTTATTGTAGAATAATATCTTCTAGAATAAAAAGATGTAGTTACTATTGAAGTACTGACTGCAGCCAGACTGTTAGAAGATGCTTCAGAAAAATAGCTTTTTAGGACAAATTGATAACCTGGAACTCTTTTCCCAGAGTTCTCTGTTCTTTCTGAGACCAGACTTTTCTGGTCTCATGAGTGCTCTGCTTACAATAAAAAAGGAATTTTCCAGCTGAGCTACTGATGGAAGGAACGGGGGTGGTGAGAAGAGCTGCTGGTCTGTTCCGTTCTGCCCATTAGGGAAAGCTCCAACAAATACCACTGGGTGAAAAATGTCCAAGCTTTCACATGCCAGACAGACACAGCTGGAATATGGCATCCACATGGATAAATGCTGAGGGAGAGTAAGGTTTTTTAGGACAAGCGTTGTGTCAGTCTTCCAGGAAAAATATTATGTTAATGATATTCTACAACATGGACACTTATTAAAAGCATTTACTATTATGGAGATTATTGCCCAAATGCAGAATATGTTTTATTAAACCAGGCAAAACATCAGAGAGCAGTTAATTCACTCTGTTGCCTGCATCAAGGTCACAGATCATACACAGAAGCAACTGAACTGTGGTAGATGCCAAAAGAAGCCAGGAAACTGAACTGACACACCAGATATTCATTAAAACATCAGTAAATAAGCAGAAATCTTTCTTATAGGAGATTTCAGAAGTAAAACACCACTGTATAAAAAGGAAAGCATCTTCCCTGAAGGCAACATGTCTTTATTATCAATTACACTGTGATGTACGATGACTCTGTGTCCCCTGGAGCAACTCCTTTACTGCAGTCCTGGATGATGAGCAATTATTAATAACACTGTCTATGATGCAGAAATGCTATTCAATTGTAATAATAAAAGCCAGCAGCTCTCACTGACAATGGGAATTTTCTCTCTCTCTCATAATATATTCTGACAGTTTTGCACTCTAGATTGGTAATTTGGGATATTTTTAACCCCAAAATAGAGATGGCATCCAAGTGACATGAGACTGATAAAATCTCTTCATTGACATTGAGGTCTTTGTTTTTAACTTTTGCCTAAAATGTCCTGGAAACTGTTGAAATTGTAACTGGCCAGAGCTGAATGGCAACAGCTGCCTGCAGTGCTGGCATGTTCCACAGGAAACTGTAAATACGTGAGCTGAAGAGCTGTCATGGACTTGTTCTCCAAAGTCAGATAGAGAGTTAACATCTAGAACCTTGCTGCACGATTTCACGCCCTGCCAGGTGTAATAAGAGGTGCTTGGCTAAGCAAAACCAAACTGCTGCATCTGGGGTTTCTGTTTGTTGTCAGAAATGCTAAGGATGGAGGTGAAGCCAATAGTCAAGCATGAAACCAAAGAAAACAGGTGTATTTTTTCTTTCACAGAGCTACAGAA
The DNA here is from genome assembly GCA_013401035.1 of Horornis vulcanius. Classification (NCBI taxonomy): domain Eukaryota; kingdom Metazoa; phylum Chordata; class Aves; order Passeriformes; family Scotocercidae; genus Horornis; species Horornis vulcanius. The sequence continues at coordinate 11,477 of VZUA01005587.1, forward strand.
TTACATTTTCCCTAAGCCAAGTGTAGTTTATAAAACATTGAATAGAGATAGAACCAAAGTTGTTCCAAGAATGACAAAAGATATGCCATCATATACTGCCCATGTGAATTCCTCCCAGGATGCAAACTGACCGTTGGCACACTTAAAATACTATTGTATTTTATCTTTCACCCTAAAATTGTACTTTTTAATTAGCAATGGCACCTATTTCTCTATCACACTGCTGTACACAGAAAAAAGACAGACTACACAGAAAATGCTAATGCACAGTTAGACGCAGACATACAGGAGTTGCCACAATAACCCAAATAAAAGATGACTAATTCCCCACCAGCTATGACTTTTAAGAGAACAGACACTAAAAGCAGGCAATTTTTTTCTAAAGGAGTGAACGGCCTTCTGCACCACATCCAGGAACAGCCCTGTGGCTCACCCTGCTTGCCTCAGGGTACAACCCACAGCCTGACTCCCCTGCCCCATATCTTCAGTGTTTGAACCAGACCCCAGAAGAACCCAAACTCCAAAGGAACAAATGAAAATAGCTTATAACTATACACCTCAAGTGAAGAGGACACCATTTCCTGATATCACTCCTAGGCCTGGCTGACACTTCCTACAAATTAAAATTCTGCCACAGTATCTGAGGTTTCTATCCAACAAAAAAAGTGACGATTTTATGCTTTTAATCTAAAACATTTTCCATCTATGCCCAATAGATTTCCCAAATAAGCCGAAAGAATGACTGAAAAATAAATTAAATTTAAAAAATCAGAACTGAAAACACTGGCTGTTTACATGGCTAGCACATCCCTTAGACCCAACATGAGAGATGTCAAGTTGTCACAATGGATGGCATTGGATGCTTTCATACACAACCAGTCTTCCCTTCAATTAATTTATTATGTAACTTTATATCTCATGTGAAGTAGAACACATAAATGCATCTGGTCTAAAGAGGGGAAGACAGAAAGAACACAAAAAAAAAATGCCCCTTTTTCCTCCCTCTAGAGTTCATTTGCTTTTTGTAGACTCATCCAACCAGACCATAAAATGCATGCACACATTCTTTGTGGGCTTTTTTTGTTTTGCTACAGATATCAAAGTTTCAAGCAGCCCTTCACTGAACTCACTGCTGTTTTTTGATGTTCCTCCTGTGCTGGGAGAGTTTGAAAGTGGACATGGCATGAAGACACGCTGGGTTAGAGGATAATCCCTCCCCTTGGACTCCTGGCCACGTTCCCGTTCACACAGCCCAGGGTGCCGTGCCATTCCCTGCTGCCAGATGTGTTGCAGGCTGGCACCTGGCTCACTGCCCACCAGACCCCCAGGGCTTTTCCAGGGAGCCAGGGTCATCTCCAAGCTCAGTGCCAGAGCCCTCCATCTCCCTCCTCTGGGACAGAGCTGTGGTTTCTGGTCCCAGCCCCCAGGTAGGGAATGACCCACGAAGCATCACCCTCCCACCCAGCCTGTCATTTGTCTGCCTTGCTGCCCATCCATCCGGACTGTAACATCATCACTTGGCTGCAGGAACACCGTGTGAGATTGTCAAAACCTATCAGTAGGCTGGCTACTCACTGAACAACCAAAATCCTTCAAAAATCAGAACAATCAAATCATAAAAACAGACAATGGAAGGCAGACAGCCAAGCAGCTTTTCGAGTGCATTATGTCTTAGCAACTTATACTGCAAACTGCCTCGTTACAGAACTTTTCAACTAAAAATATCAACTCAAGACAAGACACTGGGAAGTGCTTCAAACAATGCAGTTTTCCTCAAAAGTGTTCAAATTATTCTCGACAGAATTTAGAATACATGTTGATCCTATAAGGGAGGACGGGCACTCCTGCACTACAGTTTGCTGACAGGTGGGGAGAGTGTGTTGGCAAGGCTCGGGGGAAAAAAGTAAAATAAGGGATTTAGGTGTGCATAATCTTTCTTGCAGAGAAGAGTGAAACAAAAATAAGTGAAAACTACATATCCTAGGTGTTTTTAAACTCTTATTTAACAGTCACTTTACAAAGCAATTTGTTTTTACTAAAGATATATTCAAATAATTATAATCAAAAAGTTAAAGTCCTGATTGACCAGAATGTGAAGTCAGGATTTCACTCAAGGACAGAAAGATCACCTGTGTTTGAAAAAATAAACATTGTTCTAAACGAGATTTACTGTCTGGCAACTCTCAAAAACCTGCACTTTCATGAAGAAATGTTTTACAAAAATTAGGATTATCAAAAAAAATTAGTCATTAAAAATGACTGTACATACGCCTTGATAACACCTAACTAGGGTTTTTGTAGATTGCATCACAATATGAAAACCTCCAAGTAGCCCACAAACAATCTAGTCAAGAAGAAAAGCAGAGGTTCTACCAGTGCAGAGAGATTATTTTTAACATTTGCAAGAAAGCAGTTTCAACAAGTTGGCTTACCTTAAAAATTCTCTTTAAACAAACAAAAAAAAAGGGGCTTACTTGAAATCCTTTCAATATAAAGGATAAGCTTAAATAAATATCAGAACAAACCACAGAAAATAGGTACCTGTGTATGCCAGGATTCCAGTTACTAACGCAGCACCTGGAGGAAGAGGCAGCTTCCGACCAGTGTAACAGGAAACAGCTTGGGAAAAGATTTCCATAGAACTCCAAACTTTATCTGGCTACCAGGAAACCATCACAGTTAAGAGACACTAAAAATATGCTCCACTGAAGAGCAAATGCGCAAAATGAGTTCTAAAAATGTAAATACATCTAGGATTAAAATAAAAAATTAAAATCACATTTGTGATTAAAAATACACCAGGCTGAGGGGACTGCTCTGCAAGGTGGCCCACAGTATCATAATGGAATGTCATTTTAGAACTGAACTTGCTGTGGCTCAGAAACAGCAAAAATGCTTTTTGGCCACATTTGCCACTAAAAACATCCCTGATTTGCCTATTGCTCAATTTTTTAAAAGAAAATAAGAGCTGACACGTTTTTATGCCTGCAAATGTGGTAAGCAGAACAACTTTAGAATAGTTTTAATTGGTTTTAACTATAGTCAAAATCACCATGGATATACTGTTCTGTGGCAGATTAAGGGTGGGGTTTTTCCACGCTTGCTTCATGTCCATGCAAAGCATGGAAATGTTACAGCAAAAGCTTTGAAGGGGGATTCTCTCCTTCAAGGCACATGCCTGACTACTCCTGGGTTAACAAATCTGCAATTCACCATCTTCCATTTTTCTGGTTCAATGTCCTCTATGGTCATTGGTGTTCAATGACAATATGTGTCTCTCTAGAAGGCAGAATTCAGCAACGTGACTTCGGTGGGGTGTGAGTACCACAAGCCTTCCTCAGCTTACACCAGGACAGGCTCTGTTTAGCAAGAGGGTCTTCTACCTCCCTGATTTATCCTTTAGTCAGATTCCTACCCAAGTGAAAGAGAATAAAAAGTCACTTGCAAGGGAAGGACAGAAGGATAACATTAGGCTGAACCTCCTTAGTGCAGAAAGTAACAAAAAAAAAAAAAAAAAAANAAAATAAAAAGGCAAGGAAAATAAAAAGGCAAGCACCTGAGTTCACACACTTGTTTCCTGCCTCTCTATAAACCCACCATTTACAGTATGTAAGAACAATAATTCAGTTAGTGAGCTGCAAAATATGTATTTCCACTATAAATAAACCTGACAATGTCACATGTACCTTCAGTATATTTAAGTGTATTTGTGAGGATGATATGACTTTAAAATTTAGCCACGCACTGTTGAAAAATCCCACTCTTACAGAAATGGTACCTGAAAACAGCTCAAATGATTCAGCACAATTCTACTGTCATGAAATGCTGTATTTAATGCATATGCTCTCCAATTGCTGTTTTTTCAGCCTTACCTCAAAAATACTAATTTTCAAATGGAAAAGCTAATCAATAGCAAATCTAAACCCAAAGAACTTAAAATACAAACCACAGCACTGCAGAATTCTATTTGTGTTTCCAAAGGTCCATGAAACTGTCCCAAATAAGATTAATAACGTCCCATAGTCCGAGTACAAATTGATCTATTGAACAATTTAATGACTATTTTCCATTCCAAAAAGATAATTACTCTTGCTTTGGAATTAGAAGGCATTCAAAGACAGGCACGTAGCTTCTGCTACTACAAGGGTAGTGCCAGTCTTAACCTTTGCACAGCTGTGAGCTATTTGCCTTCTAGATCAAATCATGTGCATGTGCAGACCCGTAAATTAATGATGAGATACTGTTCTGCTGTCACAACACATTGTGCACAGGCTGAAAACACAGGTTCCACGACATGGCAAACCAGTTGGCAGGTATCAGCTTTTACTTGTCCTTAAGAATAACACCCAACTCCAAACTTCTGCTGCAGTGGAACTACTCTTCACCCAAACTCTAACCATTTCAGACACACAGAACAACACCATTTAGTACTGAACTAAATCTTGCCTCAAAAAGTGAAGGCAAAACTATTTTGCCTTCTTTCCTAATAACTAAAACAAAATAAGGGTTTCACTACATAAACTGCTTTCAGAATAACCAGTTTTCTGACTGAACATGCAATTTCTACCTCTCTCTTCAGAGGGAGGGGTAGATCCTGTTGAACAGTCCTAGAGGCCTTTAGAGCCAAAAGGAATGAGCTGCAGATTTATAATCTCAATACAGTTCAGTCTAACCCCTCCTACATTACATGGACAGTGAAATATTTGAGACCTGAGGAGGGATTTTTGTTTTTTGGAAGACATTTTAATACAAGTCTTAGGTTAACATGACCAATAACCGCTAAATCAGAACAGGAAACAAACAAACAAAAATGGAAAAAGGAAAAACCCTACCTTTTACAAAACCACATAACTAATTGAAAGAGAATTTGATTTTTTCACATGCTTGGTAAAGCATTCCATATTTATTATATAGACTATATTTGGTAACATATCACAGAATCATAGAATGAATTCCAGATAAAATGATTGAGCTGGGAGGGACCTCCGACATCATCTACTTCCAACCCTCTGCCATGACCTTTCACTAGACCAGGTTATTCAGAGCTCCATCCAACCTGGCCCTGAACACTTCCAAGGAACAGGCATTTGCAACTTCCCAGGGCAACCTGTTCCAGTGCCTCACCACCCTTGCAGTAAAGGATTTTTCCCTAAGATCAAATCTAAACCTACTCTCTTCCAGTTTGAATCCACTACTCCTTGTCCTGTCACTACAACATGCTCTTGTAAAAAGTCACTCCTCATCTTTCTCACCTCATTTTTCCTGTAGGCTCCCTCCAGGTACTAGAAGGCCACAATTAAGTCATCCCAAAAGCCTTCTCTTTTCCAGGCTGAACAATCCCGATTCTATCTGTCTTTCCTAGTAGAGGAGGTGCTTCCTCTATCTTGATGGCTTCCTCTGGACTTGGAATTTCTCGCTTTCTTTCTATTTTAACCTAATTAACAGGTGAGAAACTGTACAAATTAAAACTAAATATTCACATAGTCAGAACTGCAGGACCACCAGTGAAATAACACTCTCACAGGTAAAAGAAGACTTATTTGTTTAAGCCAAAATTTCATATATACAAGTATTTTTAAAAGACCACAAGCCAATCATTATATCAGTAGCACACACAACATGCTTGAAATATTTTTTCTTGACAACTCAGTCTATTTCCTATTCAATTTCTGTCAAAACAATTTCTCCAATGCAAGCAAAAAAATTTGCTATTCATTCATGCAATTAATGCTGAGTTTATTTCTTAGGAAAAGAACCATTAGATTCCAGTTCAAAGCTGTTTGGTTAATGTCCCAAATGAATCACACTACAGATTTTCTTTAGAAATCCTAGTGATGAGCAAACACTTTTGTTTGATATCATTAGTGAAACAATATCTGAAATAGCATTCCCTCTAACAAACCCGCATCCAGGAGCATCCAAACACGAGGGGACTGATTTGCTAACAGACAGCTATTAGAGATGTGTTACCAGCTGAGGAATTTTAAATTATTTGCAGTCCTCCATTTTCATTACACACAGAGTATGAGTTATGACAGACCAGATTATTTTAAAAATCCATATTTATTCTCAAATGCAAAGCAAAGATGCCATCATTCTTTTTAAAAAAGGAGGATGTACCAGTGTGATCTGCTATTAAAGCCAATTTGCAACGTTAGCAATGGCATGTCTTTTCCATATTTTTATAACACTGTAAGACAGACCTCTGCTAGCCTCATTACAACAGTCTCTTATAAAAGTGTTTTTCAATTAATGGGTTGCTTTTAAATTCAGCCAATTGGACCGTAACAATTATATAGGCACAGTAAAAGGAAGACAACCAAAACAAAAATTGTACTACATTTCAAACAGAACAATCTGGCTGCGCATAAAGCCGTATTTTCAGAATATATGACTATATTTTCACAGTTAAAATGCCTCATTTTCTGCTATGGAAAGGCATTATATACAAAAAAAACCAGGGCATCTGACACTAAGTGCTGAAATATACACAGTGTGTTTTTTTCCACTGAACATTTTTATCTTTAAAATTAAAATGTGAAAAACAGTTTAGTTAGCACATGGGCTGTGATTCAGAGGTAAGGCAATATTCAGTGTGTCAGTTCTAAAGAAAGGACATTGAGTTTTAAATTTTTAATGAAACCTTTTAAGCTTTCTCCCATGCATCTAGTTTTCATATACTCACAGCCATT
>VZUA01005590.1:6741-17556 GCA_013401035.1 Horornis vulcanius
CAGCAGTGCCCTGGCAGCCAGGAGGGCCACCCGTGTCCTGGGGACATCAGGGACAGCATCAGCCTGGCAAGGGAGGGGATTGTCCTGCTCTGCTCTGCTCTGGGGCAGCCTCACCTTGAGAGTTGGGGGCAGTTCTGGGTGCCACAGTGAAAGAGAGAGACAAAACTATTGGGGAGTGTCCAAAGGAGGGCCACAAGGATGGTGAAGGGGAGGCCATTGATGGATCTGGAAGGAAAGTCTTAAAAAGGTTCTGCTGAGGACACTTGGTGTGTTCAGCCTGGAGAAGAGGAGCCTGAGGGGAGACATCACTGTGATCCTCAACAGCCTCAAAAGGGGAAGTGGGGTGGAACTTCAGGTAGAGTGGCAGGCACCAAGACCCTCATGCCCATGACCAGGGACAGGAAGTGAGGAGGTAGCACAAAGCTGAGTTAGGGGAGATTTATGTTGGGTATCAGGAAAAGATTCTTCACTCAGAAGGTGGTTGAGCACTGGAAGAGGCTCCCCAGGGTAGTGGTCACAGCACCAACCCAACAGAGTTCATAAAGTCTTTAGACAACACTCTCAGGCTCTCAGGCACACAGTGTGACTTTGGGGTGCCCTGTGCACACCCACAAGTTGGAGAGGAGGAGCCTTGTTGGTCCCTTCTAACTCAGCTTACTCTGTGATTCTATGACTCCAAGTAAAACTGTGAAATAGCATTCCTTTCCCTAAGATCAGTCAATTGCCACAATTAAGCATGTGGCAAAATGTGGCAGAAGTAGGGAAAAAAATAAGTGGTTTCTTAGGATTGAAGTCTTGTCATACAGTACCATAGGCCTGGCTCTGTTTAATTACTTATTTTCTCACTTTTGGATGTTTGAAAAGTGTTCCAGCTATTTTTCCTTGGTGTTTTGTGGCTTTTTAATCATTAAGGCCTTTCTGACTTCTTTTTTTCTAGCTTTATGGCATTTTGTGGGAGTAATACACACTGTTTTCCTTGCTGGTTTTTCTGTTAGGCAACTCTGAAGGGCCTCTTTGGTTTGGCAGCTTAGCACTGATTCTGTGGCCTACAAGTGATTGCTTGTTTGCTCAGTCCAGGCTTCACTGCTTCTCTGGACTCCTTTTCTTAGCCTGTAGCTGTTGTTTCTCTTTCCCTGGTGTAGGCAGCACAGCTGTCACTGCAGGAGCTGAGCCAGCCTGGCAGACCCAACCTGCTGTGGGTGGTGCCCAGCTGCACAGGTGTGCCCAGGAAGGGGAGCCTGACACTGCTGTGGGAACAAGTGACAGCCTGGCTGGGATGCCTCAGCCTGCAGGCAGCAGACCCTGGCCCCAAGGGAGCCCCAGAGCCAGCTGCCTGAAGCCAAAATGATGACAGTGTGACAGGTTCCCTCTGGACATTGCAGGCTGCCCTCAGCCCTGTTCTTTGCTCTCATGGCTGTGAGATGGCTCTCTGCTTTTGGCCTGCTGTACAAACCACAAGTTTGTATCACTTAATTGAAGTAAATTTTTCAGTATAACAGAGGAATTTTTGGGGGGGAACAGAGGTGAATAGTAGCGTTACAAGAATTTCAGCTGCCTTAGCCTTGAGATCATGTCTTTATAACTCATCTTATTCCTTGCATGCCTTGCAACTTCAATAAATGAGGCAAAAGTCTTCCAGAGAGCATATTTCTTCTGTAAATAAACCTATTATATTCCCCAAGTATCACATCCCATGCTCTGACTGTTAAAATACTCCTGTAAAGAAAAAACCAGCACGTAAACTTGCAATTGGGCTTCCTCATAATGCCAGCACATAAGGTAGGGTGTGTGTGTAAGACATAAGTTGCACAAATTTCTTCCTTTCTTAGATTTTGAGTGCTTGGCACACTCTTTGTGTTTTACAAAAAATGTACTCCCTCTCTTTCTGAGATTAAGCTAACTCCTGAGTGTCTGAAAAATTAATGGGGCTGGACATTTCAAGCTCTAAGCACAGATCTTAATCACAAACCTAACACAACAAACGTCATATCAGGCTGTCACACTCTTGTTCAGGCTGTGCTATTCCATAAACAGAGATGCACATTTCCCAAGGCCTTCACTGCCATTCTGCAGTGTGGGATCTCCTGATTCAATCACTGCTTTTCAAGAAGAGCTTTTCCAAGTGCTTAGAACTCATCTGTTCCTCTCCTTCCTTTTCTAACCTATTCATTCACCCAACTCATCACATGTGAGTTTTTACACTACTGTATTGCTTTCCTGCACATGAGTGGAATGACTCAGTTTGCTTTACAGGTGAGCCTACCACAGGCATGACCTACCTTTAAATGATCCTGATGCTTTTAAATCAGCAGTAAATTCCAGATTAAAAACCTGCAGCTTTGAACTGAGGAAGCCAAATCAAAAAACCATCCCTTTTTACATCTAGGCATTCTTAACCTGTATAACTCATCTGACCTGTTGTTGTTGCTTTCCAAGTGGCAGTGAATGAAAAGAAAGATTAAGAAACCTGTAAGCATATAACAGTCAATATCAGCATCTGTATGGCACAAAAATAAATATATGTCTACTTAGAAGATATTTGTTTCACTTGTTAATTCACTAAGAGCCTTCAAAATTTTAAGAGATGAATGCATTATTTTAGGACCAATGACAACTGATTTATCATTTATTGGACAGGAATTGTAAAGCCCTTTTACATCCTCATGGCAGAAACAGGGAAGATAAGTAAACAGGTAGGAAAAATAGCTCTTTCCAGAATCAGTATCATTGCTATGCCACTAAAATGCCACATTGCTAGGTGTCTGAAAAATATTTCCTTGGAAATATAAAAAATTTACAATTATTACTTGCCAGAGAAAATCCTGGAAACAAGGTCAGGTCAGAAGAAAGCTGCTCAGCCACCTCACTGTCTTCTGAAGGTGTGGGACAAACATGATGGAGCTGCAAGGAGTCCTGTCCCCCTTACAGTTTCCTGCTCACAGCTTGGTCCCTTCTCTGACCTCACAATTTCAGTGTCCTGCAGGAAAATTCTGACTGGATTTGGTGAAAGGACATATTTTCAACAGCAATTGAGATGTTGAGAAACCCAGAGTCCCTGTTGAAATCAGTGTCTGGTGCCAGGCAAGGCTCCAGAGGGTGAGTGCCGAGGGACAGTTACCCCAAGGGAGCATCCCTACAGTACACAGGTTCTTGTAAGCTGTCCACAAAAATTCATCTGTTTGTCTTATCAGTGAATATGGAAATTTACAGGATATTTTTAGCATAGCTGCCTCTTTCCATATGATCTGCAGGTAGAAGGAAAGCTACAGTCAGCACAGTTCAACAAGTGGGTCCTGCAGCTCACCAGGGAGTTCTCTATGGGTCACCTGTGGCCATGACCACTTTGGCAAAATGTGAGCCCAGCTGCTCAGGCAGGTGGCAGCTCAGAGGAGGAAGAGAGGCAGATCCACACACAGACCTGGCAGAGCATCAGCTTGGCACAGATCATCCAGGCTGGTACACTGAGGTCGAGAGCCTTGGTCACTGTCAGATCCCTTGTTTATTTCTTGCTACAGACTCCCTCTTTTATGGCAGTAAGAAATTATTTAACAGCCTGTCTTCCTGCTTGGAACTGCTAGCACTCATCACTACTTCTTCACTTCTCCTTTGTTTCCCCACTACTCTTACAGGCAGTCACATACCTTTTCCTTCCACAGATGTTTCCTATGTGGATCCCTCTTGATTCTGTGTGTTTCACTGGTATCCAAGCTGATTTTCTCCATTCCAGGCTCCTTTATTTGTTCTTCTCTTGAATGATTTTACATAACATTCCAAATGACATTTTTATTGCAGTATTTTTCATGGTCCAGCAAAATTTGCCAAGGGAGGTGTTTTACAAATAATATTATTACTTTGAAGACTTAGTCCTGTGGAATCAAAGAACATGTGGTTATGTTTAAATACATTTGTTTTCACTGTGTGTCCTCTATTATGATTTTGCTTCACTGTGTGATATTGGTGCAGTAAGTGGTATTTATCTGTAAGATACCAACAACATGATCTGATTCAAGTGCAACATGTTGGATTGTCTCCCTCTGAGACAAGGAGGTGATGCTTCAACACAACCTTGCCTGACCTTCCAGGAGAGCCTTCTAGATACAAGGCAGAGCTAGTGATTGTACTGATCCAGGACAGCAGCCTCAGAAGGTTCTCTTTGTATTTTCAGAACCATCACTGCTCAGGTCAGTTGGTCCAAATCCTACTTAAAGACCTGGTTTCTGAAGTTTCTAAAGGTCATGTAGTTTCTTAACCATGTGAGCACAGATGCCTTCTGTGTGCAGTAAGAGAGCAATTCATGGCAAAGTGAGCAGGGTGGCTGGCACATCTCTCCTCAAGTGCTCCCTGCAAGCTCTTTTTTAGGTCAACAGGTCTGGGGCTGACAGTGTAGGGAGAATAGTGATGCAGTTAACACACCACAAAAACTCAGGGTTTCTGACTTCATTGGTCTGATTTTAACCTTGTCACATAGAAGAAATATTACAAAGGTAATTATATTTATGTAATGCACAAAAGATGGGAGTGGCAATAGGCTACCTGCAGCTGAGAGCCCAGGCCAGACAGCAGCAAGGAGGAGGGTACAGAAACAGCCTATAGAGGAAGAAACTCAGCTGGGAAATAGTGAGTAACTTGTCTTCAGATTATGATAGGAGAAGACATTTTCTCAGAGAAGGTTTCAAAGGCAGAAGGCTGTCTCTTAAACACAAGGTTTATTCCTCTAAAACCAAATTATTCCATAAAGAAAAATCTAAAAGGGATGGTTTAACATGATCTTTATTGCCCAGCTGAGTGTGCTTTGTACTTTCATGTGGAATTTTGGAAACATATTTGAACAAACTAATTAAATTTTTTGGTCAGCGTGTGGTCCCCAGACCTACAGGTTTCTATTATTTTGAAGGCTCTGGGGAAGTTGACTAAGAAAGGCACCTGTGCAAGTTGCAAGACTACACGTGGGGTTCAGTTATCAACAACTCTCCAGTGGAAGTTTGTTTTTGGCACCACAGACTCGAAAAGGTCAAAACAGTATGTTGAAGGTAATAATAACTATTTGATTGCTTATTTGCACGTTCTTCTAGGGTTATGGTGATGACCAGAGCAAGAGAAACATTCCAGCCAGAAGCTCCAAGATCTCTTTGCAAAAGACTTCTGCCACTATATATTTAAAACTTCATAGCATGCATGGTTTTTAAAATTTGTTCAGTGTTAGAAATGACCACACTTCATAGATGTAGACTTCAAGCCATACAGAGCTCTAGATCCACTGAGATGCTTGAGAGAAAAAGAGCTGATGCCTGGATATAATTTACAGTTCTCTCCTATAAGAAATCTTGGCCTCACAAAAGGCTTTCCTCTGGTGGATAATTATTTCTACCATGTTTGGGCAAAGTTTCATCCTGTTCCATTCTTATGTGTACTGGAACAATTCCTACTTAAATATCTTAAACTCAGATAAAATTAGGTTTCTCTACTAAAGTGAAATGTTCAAGGTCACTTTCATTGTCCATTGTATCTAAAGGCAAAGAAATAAGTAAGTGTGTGTCCGGACTTTGAGGCAGGCATAAATTCAGTCAAAACACAATCAGCTTTCTTTCTCCATCTTTGTATTTATCAGGGGCAGAAAATTGCCTGCTCCCAAAACAGAGATGAACAGTTTCTAAGCCTCATCTGCAAAGGATACTCACTGTTTCCAGTGGCATAACTGAAGCAAAAACTCCAGAAAATCCTTCACGTGCATATCCTCATGGCAGAGAAAAATGCCTCTTTCAGTTTTTCTCAAGCCATTTCCTGCTGACTATTAGGTTAAAAGAAGACGTCAGAACACAGGTATCTACATAAGGCCTAATACTGATTCCCAGCCCCAGCTTACATCTGGATAACTTCTATTTAAACAAGCACTCAGTCTCAGGTGTTGCCTGTTTTCTTTTACACCAAAAACCTGACAAATGGATAGACTTGTCTCTGCTGAAAGACCAGTAATAAAAAGAAACAAATGCCCTTCTGGTAGATTTTATTCAGAGACATTCTGTGGATGCTGATAAAGTTACAGACCTGCTTCCCTGGGCTTTATGAAACCTGGTGAGCAGTTCTTCATATCTAAAACTAATGGATTTCTGTGATTATCAAGAAGGTTTTTTTAAATACACTGCCTTTTGAGAAGGCAAAAAGTTTTCCATCTCTCTTACTTCCACTTTTCTGGTAAATTCTTTTACTTCAATCAATAGCCTTGAAAGGGTAGATACTGCTAACTCAAATATGAATAGTAGAAATAATAGTAATTTTATTTACTTTATCTGCGCTTTCTTCAAGCTCAGCACCTTGCAATCTCTCAAAGGTAGGCTGCACATGAGAAAATCAGTAATTTGACAGTGCTACTTTATTACTGCCTTGACTTCTATCTGTCCTCCTTTATTTCCACAACTTTGCAGCCTGCCAGTAGATCTCAGAGTCCAGAAATGTGCTCAGATCATCCCATAAACTGCAAAAAAGCGTGCTGTGCAACATTGTGGTCTCACAAGAAGGGGCACCTGAAATTTCTGCCCAGGTCCTCTTCTCCATGACTCTGCCAGGGTTTATGTGAAAAACATCCTTGCACCAACAGTGACTGGAACCCTCCTCTTGGTTCCCAGAGGACGATCATGGGTGCTCTGGGCCATGCCATTCTGAGCCTCTCTCCCACTGCCTTTGTACTGTGAATGCAAGACAAGGTTGCATTGCTATCAGTGTGTTGGAGATGTGTCTTGTCCCAAACCTGGGCTTTTTATACTTGCCAGAGAAAGAGCTTTGGGCACCCCCTCTGGGTTAACACCATCTGACAACTAAATACCACACAACTGCTCACTCATTTCTCCCTCAGGCCTACTCCCTCCCTGGTGGGGAGGAGAATTTGAACATGTCTGTCATGGTTTCAGCCAGGGTAGAGTTAATTTCTTCTCAGTAGCTCTGAATTGCTGTGTTTTGGACTCCAAAGGAGAATATTGTTGATACCAGCACACTGTTTTGGTTTGTTGCTACTTTGTGGTTATCCTAAGTCAAGGACTTTTCTTCCTCTTGTCTGCTGCTCTGCTGGTGAGGAGACAAAAAAACAAAATGGGGGGAAGCATAGCTGGGACAGGTAACCCAAACTGCCCAAAGGGGCACTCCACATTGCTGAAGGCCATGCCCAGTGTATAAACTGGGGAGAGTTAATCAGAAGGGGGGGGCTGTCTAGGGGAAGAGGGGTTTGGCATCAATCATCAGGTGGTGAACAATTGTGTTGTGCACCACTTGTTTTTCCCTCTTTATTATCATTGTCATTATTATAATTTACAACCATGACTGCACTCTACTTTATCTTCAAGTATTGAACTGTTCTTGCCTTAACCTGTAAGTTTTCCTTTGACTCCCCTGCCCATTCCACAGGGGCAGGGAGGAAAGAAGGAGGTTGAGCAAATGGCTGTGTAGTGGTGACTTTTCAGCTGGACTTAAACCAGGACAGCCTCATGGGTATGAGATGAAACAGTGTTATAATTGAAAACAAAAATGCAACTATACAATAACAGCGTAGTAGTAGTAGTAGTAGTAGTAGTAGTGGAAAGGAGGAGGAGAAAGGGAACCCAAGATAAACAAGTGATGCACAATACAACTGATCACCACCCACTAAAAAACATCCAGCCTGTCCCTGAGCAGAGATTGTCCCCTTTTCCAGGGAACTAGACACAGTTTTATGTACTGCACATTCTTCTGTGTTATGGAATATAACACATATATTCTCCAGTTGTGGTCACCTGTCCTGTTCATCCTCCCTCCCAGCTTCTTGTGCACCCCTTCATTTGCAGAGCACAGAAACCGAGAGGTCCTTAGGGTAAACATTACTCAACAACAACAAAAACATCAGTGTGTTATTGAAATTATTCTCATAGTAAATTCAAATACAGCACCATAACAGCTACCAAGAAGAAAATGAAGTCTATCCTGGCTGAAACCAGTACAGTCACAGATTAATTTCTGATTAATTTCTGGACATGCAGTCCAGACAATGAAGAGTAAGCTTTAGCAGGTAACAAGAGCCTTTAGAAAAGGCAGCTATACCAGATGTTTCTATCCATATTTTTGCTGTATGAAGCAACTGAAGCAACAGTGGGTTTCTTCCTTCAGTCAAATAAAAAATGATGGAAGGACACATCATCTCCAAGTAGCTGTTTCCACTGCAAAATAAACAATTCCTATTAAATTTAAAATAGTCTGATATAAACCTAAGCTCAGTCAAACCAAGAATATCCAGTCCAGTACATTGTATTTTATTATATTATACCCTTAGATTTTTCCAGTGTAGTTCTCATCTCAGTTTTCTTTGCTTTTCAAATTGTCAGTGAAATTTTTGCGACACACTCTATTCAGGGAAGAACTTCCACTGGGGAAACTATTTAAATAATTTTGTTATGTCTTTCCATCTGTTGGTCCGAGTGTACACACAGTTTCTACTGAATACGAAGTAAACAAACTGCTGCATCTGTCCAAGGCTCTTTTGCAAACTTAACCACATCAGCACAGACCTCTGAAGTACTAGGATGAAATAAGCTGTTTAAGCATGAATTCTTACATTATCAGCGTTATTGAGATGTTCCAAAACAATCTGGTTTATGCAGAGAATAAAATGTGCCAGAATGGGAGTTAAAAAACACAGGAGCCAAGTGATCTGAGATTCATCCTGACCTGCAACCTCCTAGCCTCTAAAAAAAGCTGCAGTTTAGGAAGTTACTGCAGGGACAAATCCATGGGCTGTCCTGTCGTGAATCAAGCACAAATTTACTCCTTTGTTTTTCAACTCATTTACACTTACGGGCTTCAGAGTCAAAAAAGTTCCACATCTGCACAGTGGAAAACAGACTTCTGAGTGCCTCAGGCACTCTTATTACTTTTTTGCCCTTTAGCTGCAGAACAGCTTCTTATTTCCCCCTCCTTGCTGCCTGTGGTTTACAGGTATCACTGGCTGCCTCTTTACACTACTTATTTTCTCACAGATATTTTGGTCATTGCTCTCTTTTTTGTTTTCCCCCCCGAAATTAGGAGACTAGGACTTCTGGCAGAACCACAGCAGACATTACACCTTGATGAGCACAAACCAGATCAATCTCTGATTAAAACACCCCATGATGCACTTACCCTTTGGCTAGTGTGGAACACTGATTAGACAACTTTGGGGACACCCCCCCCCCCCCCCCNCCCCCCCCCCCCACTGCACCACAAACCTTCCCCTGGCATATTTTGTGACCAGTTCTCTTTGTGACCAGCTTCTCTCCTGTGATATCTTCTCAAAAGGCTTTTGCTGAGGCTTCTTTTACACACCCCCATGCCCCTGCCAGAGACTCATCTGTGCCATCTGGTGCTTGGTCCTCCAGGGACTCCCGTGGACTTGTGAGGCACCATGATCTTTCTCACACGTTTAACAGAGTGCATTCTTCCGCCTTAATTACCGTGACATCTGGAGGAAAAAATAAATGTTTTCATATGAAAAAATTATATTCCTGAGAATTCATGACCACACAGCTAGCATCTGGGGAAATTACTCTCTTTGGGGCAGCCTCTTGGGGATGTGGTTAGCATCCGCATGTGAACATAAGCTGTCTTTCTAGAGGAATCCACGGGTTTTGGGCTGGTCTGCAGGGAGCTGTGGGGAGCCAGCTGGTCTGCCCAGGTCCAGAGCCACCTGATGAGGGTCCCACACTTGGTTTGGATTCTGTGCCATCATTAAGCAGTCTCCTGACTTTGTGGTTTCCAGGCCAGCCATGTGGGTGTGTGTTGAAATTGAAGCTCTTGGAAATAGTGACCCTTGCCTTCAGAGACCAAATAAAAACCGGCTAGATGGGCTGGGGATAAAGCATGGAGCTGCCTGGTCCCTGGGTGCCAGTCCCCTTTGTTCCCTGCAGGCAGGGACCAGCTGAAGCTGCACCAAGCAGATTACCTGTGCTTGCCCCTCCAAATGTCAGCTCTTTACAAGACCTCTCTGTGCTTGCAGAGGATTTGCTAGAAACACATCTAGATGAAAAAGATCTCCAGGTACAGCTCTCCAGTCCAGCACAAAGCTGCATGAGATGGTCCAAGCCATTTCTGCTGTGAAGGGCATCCGTGTTGCCAGGTTTCCTCTTCACCTTCCAAGAGGTAAAATGTCCTGATGAGTAGGGAACACGGAGTCCACACCCAAAGATACTACCCTGATGTGAGCAACCCATCAGATAAATGTTGGGACCAGCTCACTGCGTGGCAGGGGCTGAGTCTGATGTCTCCTGAGAGCCAATAAACCACTGGAAACCAGGGGGGAAGTGTCACCCCCGATCTGCAAGCAGGGACCCTTGCACTGGGTTAGCCGGGTCTGAATTTCATTCTGCTCCGGGGATCCAACCACTGCCCCCAGAGCTTCCCCCTCTGGGCGGTGTGTGGGCCCTGGCTGTGTGAACAAGGTCCCTCCCTCCCTTTCCTGGGGCTCCCTGTGCTCTCGGGGGGTCCCGGTGGCCACTGCCGGTGCCTGGCTCGGTCCGAGGGCGACGGGGGAAAAGCGGGGGCGGGAGGCGCAGAGATAGGCTGGCAGACCTGATTCCCGTGCCTGAGAGATTCCAAAGGCGATGGCAATCCCGGGAGAGCACATGGGAAATAGGGAGGGTCCCAGAGACCTTGCCGCGCTGCGGTCTAACCCTTAAAAAAAAAAGAAAAAAAAAAAAAAAAAAAAAAAAAAAAAAAAAAAAGAAACGAAAAACACAACCAAAAGAAATACAACCATAGGAAACCAAGAAATACAAGACAAACAAACAAACATATGCACACCCACACACACACACACACACA